>CAIGRP010029653.1:0-13013 GCA_903798385.1 Fraxinus cuspidata | reverse complement strand
CGCCTACGAAAATTGTAGCCGATCCCAAGCCCGAGTAAATGATGAGGGTTTTAAAATTTATTTAATTTACAGTACGTATAAATTGTACGCATTTTAAATTATGTAATTAAAAAATTTAGATGTGCCTTAAAAAAAAAAATTGGGCCGGCTCGGCTCGGCCCGCTAATGCTCGAGCCAAAAGCTCGGGCCGAGTCTCATTTTTTAGGCCGAGCCCGAGCTTGGCTCGGCTCGGGCCCAAAAAAGCTCGAGCCGAGCCCAGCTTCAAGTTTCGGCTCGTGGCTCGGCTCGGCTCGTTGACATGGCTAATTGTAATAGTGAAATTTGGGTGAAAAGAAAATGAATTACAGGGAAATGAATTACCTAAAATTGTTTTCCTGAAAATTGTCAATTAATTGTGTTTGATTGATATAATTTTCTACCTGAAAAATGTTGAAATTTTGGATATTTTGGTGTTTGTTTGACTTTGTTTTTCATGAAAATTGTCTATTAAAGGGTTTTGTTTTTTTTTTTTTTTTTTTTTTTTTATTTTTAAAATTGGTGATAAAATTTGTGTCCAGTGCAAAAAAAAAAAAAACTTGGAAACCATTTTCCCACCAAATTGGTGGGAAAACCAATTCATTGAATTCTTGAATAAGGGGTCACGTGGAAGGGGGGTGGCGGCAGGGGGTTAGGTGAAAAATATTTTTCATGAAAAATTTTGACTATCAAACATGGTAAAAGTGAGAAATGAAATTTCAATTCCATTTTCCATAGAACAAAAAGCCCTATCAAACATGCCTTATTGTTTATTGTTTTAAGCTGTGGTTGCTATAAAATCCTTAGATTAAGCACGCATGCCACGCAAGCAACTGCTATAATTTTTAATTTTTTTTTTTTGGACTCGGCACGAGCCTAGACGAGCATGGGCTAACACGGGCTCGAGCGACGCCCCCAAAATAGGGTTCGACCCAACCCTCGACTCGATGTCACCGAGTCACGAGTTGGCTCGGGCTTTTTTCGGGTCGAGCCCGAGCCTTTTTGACATCGCTAGTCCATTGGGTTGCCCATTTCCCTTATTTCAATATGAACTCAGGTTGGTTTTATTGTTACTTTAATGGCTTGTTGACTTCAAAAGAATATTGGGGTTGAGACTTTGAAAGACTAAGATCGAAATCTAAGAAGGAAAATTGCGTTATTGATACTCAAATCAAGTTAGTTCCCGACTTTTAAAAGAGAGTAAGTTGACCTGTCATGTTTGAATAGTGTTACTTAGCATAAGTGATATTAGAATACAAGCTTAAATGTCATAATGTAATATGTTCAATTAAAAATAAGATTATGTGACTCATTTAATTGTACATATCATTTAATGTCACTCGTACCGATATGGTAACATCAATAATGCTAAATATAATTACTGGTAATGTTTTGTTATAGCTTCACATTCCATCTCTAATCATGGAAATCATCTCACTTTTTGACATTAGTTCAAGTTGAGAAGTAAAATCTAACTTCATGAAGTTGGAAATATATGACCACACAACAATTTTAAATTTTAATAATTGAAGATAAATTTTAAATTTCAAAAATTTTGTAATGCATAACTATTTGTACTTCTACAACTACAAGTAAGGACTTGATAATCCTCGACCCTTTATACATGAAAGCCAATCTTAGATGACACGAGCCACGAAAATATGTAGACATGCCTTTAATACAAATCTCAATTGGCACGAACCACGAGAATACCTAGAGACACCTTTACTACTGAATGCTTAAGCTCCAGCCTCCGTTTGATAAAAGAAAACTAAGCCATATTCGTTTGACTAGACCTAATGCCTGTGATAAACCCGTATTTTTCTACAGCTGATCGATTTTATTGATAGCAACTAGCAACGGTTTTTAAGTTTTCAGCCTGTATTATTTATCATTTTATGCATGTCATATACTGTACATAAAAGCAAAAATGCTTCGAAATAGAGAATTCACATTTACTGATCCATTAGCCAATAAATTATAGCCTCTTGCATGTTCCAAACACTACCTTCCTGCACTATATGCCTTCAAGGATATCCTAGCAGAAGAAAAAGAGGTCATTTCAAGTTGCATACCGAACCCCAAAATTGCCAAAAAAACAAAATATTTCGAGGTTCAATTCCACGAATTGTATCCAGTAGATCTTCACAGCATCTAAGAAACAGACCTAACCAGAGATTTGCTAGAAGGCAAAAACACTGGGTTCAACCTCCAACTACAATAAAACAGTTGCAATTACAAAAGTAGACAACAGACAAAGCATAATGTTAAAGTACACATGACGAAATATAAATTATATCTAGCAACAGTTATGTCACAAGGATTCAAGTTCCTCAACATCTTCCATATATTCTCCCTGAAACCGTGGCTGAATAAAGGCTCCTAGCTTGCAAAAAGAACTTTTCCTTAACTGTGAACTGGAAGGCAAAACCCTGCACAAAATCATTCTTTACTGGAAGAACCAAAGGAACGAGTTGACTAAAAGTCACAGAAACTCTCAGCAGAGATCAGTATGCTTTTCCCAAAGTTTATGCCTCACTTCATAAAATTACATCTTCTGTAGCACTCAGCATTTGCTTTATCATGGACTTGATTCGCTGTCTTCTTTCTTTATATTTAATAAACTTACTATAAAATGGAAGTTATTTGGTGTTCACAATTTAGACATCTTCTCAACAATCATCTAAGTCCACAATGTTTGTACTAAAACTCAGGTGCCAAATTACTTTTGGTTGACTTCAGTGGTGAACAATTAACTTCACCATCCATGTCTCCGTTGAATGCCTGCCTTGCCTTTATCAGGATACCACAAATCATCAGGATTGAGAGGTAGGGAACTGGGATCAAGTTCAAAAGAATCTTTTGGAACTCCGTTTCTTTCAGAACCAGTCATTCTAAAAAAAGGAATTTGATGAGAGAACCTAAACAGTTCATGGGGCTGTATAAAAAATGAATCATTATCACTTTTGTCCGTTCGCTGAAATAGGCTAACAAATTCACTAACTTTATCTAAGTAAGCAACCTTTACACCATCAACTGCAACAAAATCAGCGAGAACCTCCACAATTTCATATTTGAAATGTTTAAAATTCTTTCTGTTGCAACTCCATCTTATATCCCAGTCCTTGAAAAGAGCCCAAATCTCCCCTTTCCTAGGACATATGACAAAAGAACCTTTCTTCGTACCCTTCTCATAAAGCACTTGGTGAGAGAATGAAAGACGATCTGAAGTGTATTGACTCTTCTCACGCTTAAATCTGCCACAACCAACGGGTAACTCCTTTCTAGCCCAATTCTTCTCAGCTTCATCTTCCGGATCAGCTTCTAACCAGGTAA
This sequence comes from Fraxinus cuspidata, assembly GCA_903798385.1. Lineage (NCBI taxonomy): Eukaryota > Viridiplantae > Streptophyta > Magnoliopsida > Lamiales > Oleaceae > Fraxinus > Fraxinus cuspidata. The sequence continues at coordinate 9,662 of CAIGRP010029653.1, read as the reverse complement.
CTTGCAATTTAAATCCAGGACTAACTACTTTTTTGACCAGCGCATAGAACCTTGGCATGCCATCTAATGTATCAAAACAAGCCCACATTTGATCAACAGAAAAAAAGCTTTCCTCTTTAGCCTTGTCAAAATCATTAAATTCTGCATCAGGACACTCAATAAATTGAGCATCTGAATCTGATTGAGAATCATCTAGTACTTCAGTTCTTGCATTATCTGCATCAGTACAAAAACTATTTGCATTGCCACTCTTCAAATCTTCAGTATCTAGAGAATCCTCTTGCTCTTCTTTACTATCATTCTGCGATCTCTTTGGAAGGATGGCAATGTCATTGTTGTCATCATCAATTTCATTGTATGAGATATGTTGTCTTTGCCGAGTTGATCTTCGTACAAAGTGATCACCATTAAGTCCAGAAGCACCCATGTTAGCAGGATCTCCAAAATTTTCCTCAACAGCCACATCTTCTGTGTCGACACTACTTGATGTATCACAACTCTCACTAGATTCCACTACCCTTTTCCTTCCCCTCTTCCTGTTTTTGTTTTTCAGATCTGATTCTCTAGTCATCGCATTACCATTGGGCATTCCACCTCTCATGGAATAGGCATTCCAGGTCACTTTTTCTTTCATTTTCACATCCTCACTGACTTTGGCATTGCTGTTGGTCCGGATTCCTGATTCTGATCCAAGGGTTTTACTACTAGCATTCCCCTGAGATCCTGCACCAGGAGCTGGGAATCTGGTGCTATTTTGCACACCCATCTTAGGGGCACCCTGATTAGGGATCTCAAATTTTGAAAATACATGTTGAGGACCAGGTTGACTGCATTTAGATCCTAAGGAAACGCCTTGAGCACTTATATCATAAGCAATAAAGGGTTTTACGCAGTAAGGGCACTGCAAAGATCTGTTCACATTTTCTTTCTGGCACGGGAATTTAATAGTGCAAAAAGGGCAACTAGTCCAGATCATTCCCTGTCCAACAGTTGAATTGAACCCTGTTGCTTGATGATGATGCAGACCACGGAATTTATCAGCATAACATTTTGGAAATTTGTTTTGAAATCCATATTGTTTCTTTAAAGAAGGATTTATGATTACGTCATGGGGGGGTTGATTTGATGGAGCTGATCTAACTGAAACTCTAATCTTACTTTCAAATGAAGACCTCTTCGCTGGATCCGTAAGCACTAAATTTGCTTCCCCAATCAGCTTAAAAGCAGCTTCTGCACCAGGAAATCTGTTCTTATCAGGATGAAGAACAAGTGCAAGTCGTCTGTATTGTTTCTTGATGGTCAATTCATCAGCCAACTTTTCAACCCCAATGATTTCATACCAGTCCTTTTCAGATCCCAAAATCCTATTTTTAGCTGCACAATGAACATCACATATGGCCAGCATCTGCGCTATATTATCAAGTTCAGGGTAAAGATTTCGTGCTTTCAAAGCAATCTTTCTTGCCCCTTCAAAGTCATCGTTCTCCATCTTCTCCTCTGCAATCCCTTTGGCTCGGGTGGCCTCATCTTTATTGCACTCCATCCTCAAAGTGAAGTAATTTTAAGAAAGTCTACTAATCAAATTTCTCAAGAGTAGTAATCAACAGAAATGCAAATTCTCTTCCTGATCAAACCAGATAACTCTGTTCTTCCCCCTAAGTCAAACATGTACCCAGATAGTTACACTCTGCAGCTATGCAAAAAGATTCTATAGGAATTACTTTCAAGTTCAATCATAATAAAGAATGAAAAAAAATGAGACAACCACGATTAAGAAATAATTAGAAAGCAATTAAAGCTTTTTTAGGCTTAATATAAGCAAAAGAATTTGCATGATGGGAGTGTACTTAGATGTCGTCAGAAGAACTCTCATGCAGCCCAACAATGTAAATGATAAGATCACAAAACCAAAGAGGAATAGAGGTTAAGCCAAGGCACAGAAACCTTACAGAGAAACAAATAAGAACTTCATCATCATATAGAAACCTTTATAATACCAGGAAATCAAAGCAGTCAACTCATGTTCCATCAGATACTCAAACTCTCACAGCTGTATTTTATGATTATAAGATACACCTTTACAGCAGATGGAAAAATCATTTTGTATAGCCTTCCACAACGGTTTTGAACTCAACCCTCTGTCAGTGTATAGATAAAAATTAATTTTCTATAGGTTTCCACACATGTTTTGAACTCAACTCTTTGCAAGTAATGCAGAGACTAGCCTCTTGCAGTTAGTATGTCCCATATTCAAATTTGAAAGTTATTGTCCATGTCAGTTGTCACAAACATTTCCCACTTTATAAACCATGGCACTGGTCCTATTATCTCCTTTTCAAACCCATTGCAGTGTTTCCATTGTTTAACCAGAAATGTGCAGACAGTAAATCAAAGAAATAGAGCAACATGAGAGTACGCTCAGTCAGAGACAAGGTGAAAGGTGGGGGGAGAAAAACACTAAGGGGAAGAATGTGATTATGAAACTAGTTCAGAAGAAAACTCTGGATGCAAAATCTTGATCACTCTACTAAACATGATTTCAAGTGTCTGTCCAAGTACAAGTGAAAAAAAAGAAGTAACTAGGTGCATTCTGCTCAACTTCCATAACATGCAGGGATATTTTTGCTGAACCAAATTTCTTTTTCTTCTTTTTAACTTTCGTTTTGTGCATAATTCACTAAACACGATTTCAAGTCTGTCCAAGTAGAAGTGAAAAAATAAATAAATAAATAAAAATTCAGGTAACTAGGTGAATTCTGCTCAACTCCATAAAATGCTGGGTTAATTTCACTTAACCTTATTTTTCTTATTCTTCTTTTTAACTTTCATTTCGTGCATAATCCCTATTTTTGCTCTTCATTACAAAATTCAGTGTATTCTGATGAGGTTTCCTAATTATAGGAAGCTGCACAAGTACAATTGCGTTTGCACCTTAACCATGTTATGGTTTGTGTCTAATCAATTACACATTTTTTAACATTTAAAGTTTTGTTCTCCCCTTAATCATCTTATGGTTTTGTCTAGTCAATTTTATTCTTTTCTTGCTATTTGTTTGGTCACATATTCTGTGAAGGAACAAAATCAAATATAGAAATTGACCGTTATTATCATTCCACAGACCAAAAGATTTATTGGTCATTAAGTATGCATCAACAGGATACCTTGTCCAATTCTAAGACGTTTGGGTACTCAAATTGATGGGACCAAAATCACATGTAAGGTAAGGAAAAAACCGTGTCCAAGTAAATTTCTTGTACTTGTTCTACTATTTCTATCAGAATGCATATAAAAATAAATAAATTCAAATTGAACATTTAAGCACTCAACTTATGATTGCAGATCCATTAACAAAAGGGCTAGATCAAAGACCTTTAAAGAATATAATGAAAAAATGCATCCTAAATTAACTGTAATATTATATATATCAAAAGAATATAATGAAAGAATGCGTCCTGAATTAACTGTAATATTATATATATCACATAATTAATCGAGACACTAAGCTCACCTTTGTATTTCTAATGTTTCCTCTTTTGATCACAGTATACATGAATGAATGATAACAAGAACGGTCTAAAAGATATTACAATTAGACCACATGAATGCTCTTTGATTATATATAATATGAAGTTAAGAACTAATAGAGTGATACACTGAGGGAACGATATGTTGAACTAATACTGTATGATACCTTTAGCTTTTAGTTTGACCATGATAAAAATTGTGACTAATTAAGAAAAGACTCATTAACACAAAATAAGTGCATTAAATTTTGTTCATTAAACTATAATGAGGGATATTACATGAGCCAAATGAGATTAGAGACAGTGGTGAACAAAAGTGATAAGGTAGAGAAATGAGTTTCTTCTATAATTGCATTGCAGTTACTCCTTTTCTAAACATTCAATGGACGGAGGTTTGTTTTCTTTGTTATAGATTAATATGTGAAAACTAGTAACTTCAAAGATTTGGGATTATGTATGTTACAATTTGCATACTTAAGCAACTCCTATCTCATCATGTTGAATAAGTCTTATGTGATTCTTAACTATTCTCTAGTAAATTGTCTTACACAAACCAACGTGAAATACATTAAAATGATGAGGAAATTTTTATTTTTTGGAAACAACATGCATGTTTATCATTACTCTGGTTATATTGCAAATTATCACTATAATAAACATTTATTTTTATATATAGTATACGTTGAACAGCCAGAAATCACAATATTTTTGAATAAGAGGCCACCAAGAGATTGCGTTCATGTACTGCATTTTATAGCTTTTTTCACTAACAATTTTAGAAAATATGAAAAAGAAATTTCTAATCATTAGAAGTGTTTATGTAGAAAGACGAGCAGTCATGGCACTTCACGTGAGCACTTCCTGAAGTAGCATTTGTTTATATAGAAAGACGAGCAGTCATGACACTTCACGTGAGCACTTCCTAAAGTAGCATAATTCTCATTTCAGAGGGAAACTCAAAGTTGCTCTATCTCATTATATTATGTCCATATCCAAATTCCATTCATTTAATACCCCTTTTGGCGTCAATGACATAACTGCATACTTATATCATGATGGTAGATATTTGAAATAATTGTAGCACAGTTATAAGCTCTGCTATGACATTCAGAGGATTGGTTGCGTACACAGTGTGTGTGATTTCATGGGATAGGAGTGCACGTTTGGTTAGTTTTTATTGTATATGTATTTCTGTATTTACAATAGATCTACAATTCTTTTACTTGGGTAACTTATTGTGCAACTTTTCATATGATTTTGACCAGAAATTCTGGATAAGTGATTGCACATATTTATTGGTGGCTGGTAGTTTACAAGAACAGTTTATCCTACTATAATATATGTATCAAAACAAGGCACTTATATGTCACACTTGTACTATAATATATATATCAAAACAGATGAAGTATATGCAGAAATGACTTTGCAACCACTTAATCCTATATTGTACCGTGACGTCTTTATTTATTTGTGTATCTTCTTATTGCGTGGTTGCTCTCTTTATTAACTCATTGATTTTGATAGGATGAGCAAAAGGACTTATGCATGCTTCCAGCAGAACTTAGCACCCCGAGTAAACAGCCCACCAATTATTTCTGTAAAACATTGACTGCAAGTGGCACCAGCACTCATGGAGGATTCTCTGCCCCTCGCCGAGAAGCTGAGAAAGTCTTTCCTTCTCTTGTATGTTTGATCGTACCTCCAGAATATGACTTTACATTTTCTATGATATGTTGATATTTTTCTAAGTTGTCATCTATGGCCACTTCAGGATTACTCACAAACACCTCCATGTCAAGAGTTCATAGCGAAGGACCTCCATGGAAATGAGTGGAAGTTCAGGCATATTTTTCGAGGTGAGTATTCCTTAGGAATGGTTTCTAGAAATTTCATCAGTTTAGTTTTGTCAAGTGTAGTTAAAATATTTCCTTATCTGTGCATAGTTACTTCAATGATTACAAAATTTAAGCAATCATATAGTTTCCATGTTCTATTCAATGGCTTCTCTTAGTCCTCTCTTTTCAGTCTCAATGCTTGGTATGCTACTTTCTCGTCAAAATGTCCTTTTATTTATCAGCAAATGATTTTCCCCAACAATTTCAATCTAGAAGTAGCTCCAGTCTGATTTTTTACTTTTCAAAGTGGGAAATGTAAAAACATCTTTTTGGATTAAGGGTAAGCTTATGTTTTGTTTTGTTAGTTGATCTATGAGGCTTTTATTGATTGCTTCTCAAAATTATGTCAACGAAAGGTGATGTGCTTTCTGGAATCACTTCAAGTAGAATTCATGATACTGTTGTTCTTGAAGCTTCATTTCGACAGCATCGGTTGAAAGGAAGATTTTTGTTCTTCACTACCCTGGCTATATTTGCACCATTGACCAGCTGAAAACAATCAGCTTTTGAAATGATCATCTTCTTAGATAGAGGATTAGTGAGGCAATAATATGCTTCCAAGATTGTTGAATAATCCAATAAATCTTAAACTACATTTTTTTTAATATCTACAATTTCTACACTAATAAAAACACAACAAATATAAAATCCGTACAACACACATGTCAACAACTAGTTTCTAAGATAAAGTTCAGTTTTTTCTTTCCCCCTTTGATGGCTACAGAAATTTTCAATAAAAATTCAATATTTCCATATTCCACTTTCCCAGAGAGGAAAAAGTCAACCCAATTTCTTAAAAATGAGTTAAAATTATGAATTATTATCTTAAAACCTAGAATTCTGAAATGTTGAAAGAGAGTACATAAATCAGAAATTGGATCGAAAAATCATTGGATATGTTAAATAGAAACTAAACAAACACAGAACCTGGAAGCAATAATTGCTTAAACCTCAATTCAAACAGCAGACCCATATAAACAATGTATGGATTTCATCACAAAAAAATCTGGGTACATAAATTAAAGGCAAAAACACACGAATAATGCAGATATGATGTATATGTTTTTATATACGCACCTTGTATCTGTTTAGAGAGAGACGCGCACTGGTTGGAATACAGAAAGAGAGAGAAGTGTTCGAACTTTTAAAATGTGATTTAACAATTTTGGGCAGAGAGAGGGAAGCTAATGGCGGGAAGACGAAAGTGAAAATTTTGGGGGGAGACGAGAGAGAAATAAAAGTCTTCTGCGATTTGTGATGTCAAACGGCACTTGAATCTGGGAGCACCCACATCACCATATTTGTAGTGTGACCTGATATGTGACTTGAGATTAGCATAGATGTAAAGTCGAAATGAGATAATTTAGGCATGTTTGGCCGGATTAAAATTTGATTTTAATTTAAGTCAAAGTCAAATAATCAATATTAACCACATCTTTTATGATCTCACATCTTTTTAATCATAAATTTCAAAAACTTCTATCACAATCTAATTAAAATTATTTTTAATTCCCACCAAACACCATCTTATCAATTGGCCCATCCAATAAAAGTTCAGCCCGAAACTAGCCAATGTCCAATTCAAGTTGGGTCAGGCCACGTGCTTGCTGTGGGTCAATAACAGTGAGATCATTAAGTATATGAATAAAATAAAATCGTATTTAAAAGTTGGTTCGCTGATAATTTTGTATCAAAGCATCAACTGTTAACCATAGCGGCAAATCAGAACTTGAAAGATCGGGTGTCTATGTTGGAGGACTCCGTGGGTGCTCCAATGATCACGAATAATGTTGTAAACTTGGTTGTGCAAACCCACAAAAAGGTAGGCGCATATTGATTTGAGAGTATTGTTTGATGAGTTCGTTGTGAACACCGACGAAAGATACCATAATATGATGAACGAATTGTAGGTTTTGACTCATGAAGTAATGTTTTAGCTTGACAACATTGGGAATTAGGCCTTGGTCGATGCCAAGGTGTGATTTATAGAAATTGAGGGAGAATTTTCATTTTTGATAAGGACCATTCACTCTTCCGTTCCAATTGAAATTTGTGTCTTTGAGCCTAAGAAGCTTGATAGTTTTTGTAATGCGAAGGAAATTGAAACTTTTTTGCCGGATATAGATTTGTACTTTAAAGTTGTCCATACCCCATCGGGAGAGTAAGTGATTATTGCAAGCATGTATTTTGATTGTATGAAATTTCGTAACTGAATAGTGTCATAGATAAATAACAAAATGATGAATAGAGTATCATTCCCATAAAAACTATGCATTTAATCTAGAGTCAATTGATATTAACTCTAAACGAAAAGCCATGCATGTATGAAAAATATTATACTAATTAACTATTTGAACTAAATATTTTAATGAGCAAATTACAAAAGCTTTTGTAAAATTACCTTTATTAATCCAATTTAATGCAAATCAATATGATGACAATATATATTTATTTATGTTGATCAATATTCCTAAATTATTTGATAATCTCTTTCAAATATAATTAAATCTATCATTTCATGTGACGTTCTTATATTCCTATCAAAGATGCAAATATGAAAACAAATATCGAAATCATTGAACATTTATTGAAATTATGCAAGGCATAAGGATATATCTATATCCTCTATCGGAATCTACAACAATTGTTATAATGTTCTATCCATCTTTTACTTCTCTCGAATTTAATAAAATTCACTCATTATTCCAATTATTGATCAAGTAATTAAAAAATATTAAATCCTATAACAATAATCCAAAAATAAATAGATATTTGGAGTCAAAATATTGATAACAAAGGTTCATCTATGTTTTAGTAAATAAAAATCTATCATAGCATTACAAATTCATAAGAAATCATAATTGGTTTTAGAATATCATCGAAATTCTTGTTGTATGAAGAAAATGGAAGGAATTGCAAAATCTTGAATCTTTTCGATGTTTTCTTGCTTTATCTCTTATTGCACCTTTCTTTCATTTGTCCAAGGATCAAGATTAGATCTTCAAAGGATTGAGTTCTTGTACTTTGCCTCTTAAATTCTCCCAAAAGAATGATTGGTTGCCTTCCTTAATTGCAAGATTGTGGCTCCGTTTGTTTTTCATTTCTAATCCATAAAAATGAAAAATATTACTGTTATCCATCACATCAAATCATCAATTTTAAAGTTCTATCTCTTGTGTGGGGTCCAATAACGACTCTATTTTTCATTCTCGTTCTACAATAATGTGAATCAAACTTCTCTTGTGTGGGACCCAATAACGGTTCTATTTTTCATTCTCATTCTATAATAATGTGAATCAAACGGACCCTATGTTTATGATATGATATAAGAGGTGTTCTTTCATTTTTGATAGTGTTATGTATTTATAAGGGTTGAACTTAAGTAAAAATTAGCGTTGAAATTAATTTCCTTAAGGAGGTTGAAGTCGAAGGAAATTGCTCCTGTTAGGACGAAAAAATGCCATGCGATCACATGGCTTCCATACCAGGGATCTTGGGTTTTGCCAATTGAGGTGTTGTGATCGTTGATCGTATGCCTCAAATTTCCAGCAAATTTACTTTGGACCTTGCTTTTTTTTTTTTCCTTCCTTCAATTCAAGCCCTTTTCTTTCGTAATTTTGGTTCTTCAACTTCCAATTGAGTCTAAGCAATTTTCAATCTACATTCCTTGTTCCAAATCCACTTTTAGATATTTGCAATTTAGTCACTATACTTTGAAATTCTTCCATTTCGCTCTTACTTGGCCAATTTCTACTTCTTTTGATCAAAACCTATCCAAACTTGAATATACTCTACAATAATCGATATTTAAACAAATTAAGTAGTAATCCATTCAATTTATCTCCTAAATATTCACTTTTGATGATCTAGATTAGTGTATAAATTACACCCATCATACTTAATTGATGATGCGAAGCTGGTGTGGCGCATTAGGTTGCATGATGATGAGACAGTGGGTAGGCTATGATTTCTGTTGTCAGCAACATTGCAAAAATAGTTAGGTATCATTTGAGATTATGTGAAGGAATTTAGTAGCTTGATGTTGGACTTAAAATTATGTCCGAGGAGGATAAACTTATGTTGGTTTGCAGAGTTGGGCACATGCTGAATTATGAAGTGTTAAAGACCTTCATTCAGTAATGACAGAAACAAATTGTCTCGTTGATTACAAGTTAGATAGTGCTTTCGGTATTCAAATGAATGGTTACAATGGCTACGATGTGTTAAACAATTCAAAGAAAAA
>CAIGRP010029652.1:0-27772 GCA_903798385.1 Fraxinus cuspidata | reverse complement strand
ATAATGTGGCTGAAACAGGGGCTTACTATACAATCAGACTTATGTCATCAATGCCGAAGCAAATATAAAGAATGCATTCTTGAAAAAAATGCTGAAGAAAAAGTACTGGGGAAGGAAATTTTACATTAATTTCATTAACAATGACACACACCCCATTTTCAACCCTGCCATAAACAGATGCACCAAAGTAACATGAACAGGAATAAAAATACTCCTCACATAAATAAGTTTTTTTTATCTAAGATTCCATGTGACCATATTACAGAAGTGAAAAATCACCTTATGTTTTAATCTAAGATTCCACGTGTCCGTATTTTAGAAATCTTAGGATATGCTAAATATAAAGCATGTGCACAGTGAAAAATCACCTTAACATGGTATAATAATCATCAAATCTTGCAGGAAGCAAATTGTCTGAGATCAATTCTTTTTCACCTTATGTTTTAATCTAAGAATTCATGTGTACGTATTTCAGAAATGCTTAGGATATGCTAAATATAAAGCATGTGCACAGTGAAAAATCACCTTAACATGGTATAACAATCATCAAATCTAGCAGGAAGCAAATTGTCTGAGATCAATTCTTGTCGAAAAGCATCTACAGCCTTCAGCTCCTCAGTTTCACAAACATCCTCATTTTCACAAACTACAAAATCATTTCTCCTCCTCAGCTTATTTCTTGTAAAATTTCGTAGTTTGCTGGATACATTTTTAGCTTTTCTGAAAATACCAAGTTTTGTCCTTTCCTCTGAAACTTCTGTATCTGGTTTCTGCTTGTTTCTTTCATCATTACGACGACCTGGTGAAAATCAAAATAATGTCACTGGATGATGATATTAAACATATAACATCATTATTCATTAAGCAACTTGTCTCTTTATTATTTCATGGATCAAACCCATGAAATGAAACAAATTTGTGAGGGAATCTATTTGACATGACGAAAATTAAATGAAGGCAAACTTAAAAGGGAAAAAGAGCTGAGTTAATGAAATCAAACTAGATAACTAGATATTCTAGCCATAAGCATGTATAGGTAACTAGCAAGTAACTCCCGGAAGAATAATAGTTACATGCCTTGTAGGTAAATTTATATATATCTGCAAAAACATTTCATAGATAATTGAAAAGTCGACGTCCACGGTGGGAACATAATAAGAAGTACCCATTTTTGAGTATGGACATACAATTTTGTAAGTGTAACAAATGAATCACTTTATTACTCCACCAACAATAATTCACTTTGATGAGAAAAATGCTACATTTGTGGGGTTTGGAACAACATCGTTTCTCATATCCACTCTTTAGTGTTTATTTAATAATTTATCTAATTTTATTAGTAGTGTCGGAGATGAAGAGTTGAAAGAAGAAAATTTCCTTCATGTTAGGGAACCGAATGAAAGGGCTTTCTATCCTATATCGATTGAGGGAAGAAAACAGATTTCTAGTGTTTCTCATAAAAAGAGGTCTACATTTGCTGGAAAAGAAAATAGAAATAGGGGATATAGAAATGGAATGGGTTTATTTACACCAAACTGCAATCGAGGGTTTGGGCCTCAAGGGGTATCCATGTTTTGTGTGGGTGGACGACCTACCTAATTGCAGGGTTTAACATAATTGAGGGATTGGTGTAAAAAACCCACCTGTTCAATTTTTTGTTCGCGACAATTATGGAAAAAGATATTAATTAAAGTTTCCCATCTTTCTTTTGGCTTTTTGCTAAAGACTAACGAAGACCCATGTGATAAGAGCCACTAGCAATTTCTTTATTCTCCCTATCAATGTGGGAATAGAAAGCCCTTTCATTCCTTTTCCCACATTTAAGGCAATTTCCTTCATTCAACTCTTAATCTCCAAGAAATTCAATATTATTGGAAATTTAAAACAGGTATTGTCGTGATCGTGTTTCAATTACCTCATTTGAAAACCAATTGGTGTCTGGTAAGGGAAGCAAGCTAAACTTGGCGTACGATCACCATCATTTGGGCGATCCTACCCATTAACTTAAGAGTGGCTTGTTGCACCCCAACAATCCCTTCCTCAGTATTGTTCTTGTGACTCAAATTCATGACCCTAGCTCTGATATTAGATTTCAACAAACTCATTGTAAACAAATTGATTTGTAGATAGATGTTGAAATCTGATCCTAACATGTATTACTAACTCAAAGATCAAACTCAAGTCACGATTTCTTAAATGTAATGAAATTTGAAACATTGATGAATTACATATGTAAACATGAATAAGTTTACTTTTACCGCAACAATATTAGCAAGAAAACTAGTTATGTGTATATTACATCTAGAAAGGAATTTACAAAGACAATATTCTTCCCAATCAAGGATATTCCATAAACATACCTAATTATGACATGTTCCTTAAGGAGTATTGGAAAGTACTCGACATAATTGAAGAAGAGAAACAAGTTAAACAATCTTGCTGATTACAATCTAATATTGCATTTTAAATATGCACTTAAAATACTAGGAAATGATAATGCTCAATTGTGCTTCCCACACAATATCTCCAAATTACGAAAACACTTGTCATAATAACAAAAGGCAGCCAATTTCATTGCACAACATAGAATTTATTAAAAATGAGGCACCAAACCCCGAAATCAAATTTGATATCAAAGATGAAACTAATTTTATCTCAGCTTAAAAAGTTCACATTTAAGTAAATTTAAAGTAAAAAATGGTAGTATTAAAAAACAAAATCATTTTATTGGCGAAATCAAGATTATTTATTTTGGCATAAAATCTAGATAACTTTGAAAAAGTAATATTTTTCTCTTAAAAAGGAAAAAGAAAAATAACTTTCAACATCTTTATATCTGAAAAGGTTTAAATTTAAGGCTAGCCAAACATGCCCTCCTCCTCTATTACTGCAACTCAAAAAATCACAGCATTCAAAACTAGAAGATTGAAAACTCCAATTTAAAACATGAAATCTACAATAAATACTTCCAATAAACAATTAACCCACTTCAATTACATCACTAAAAAATAAAAATAAAAAAAATATTAAAAATAGATACTTACAAGGGCTTGCAATTCGATCTAAAGTTTTTGACATTGCACTGTATAGAAAACAAATTCTACTCACACCAACTGTATGTATAGGAGCAAAAATTCAAAAACGCTGATAACATAAATATGCGAGATTTTCTGAAGGCGGTTATGAAGCAGGTGGCGTTGGGTCCCATATGCAAGATAGCGACGTGGCAGCAGGGTGCCACGGAATACGGAATCCCTAGATTTGTTTCTTCTACGATGTGCTGTTTCCTGCATAATTACAAGAGCAGCGGTATTTCACACCAGGTGATAGCACCAGCACCAGCACCAGCCCAGCACCAGCACTAGTGAGATATTAACCTCTGGTTTGATTTCATTTTTTTCAAATTATATATTTGTCTAATAATTACGTATTATTCAATAAAATAATATTACCCGCAATTTAATAATTTTTCTTTTATTTTTAACGGTACATCATCTATCAATCTATTATTCTAAAATGCATTTTACACTAAAGATGATGTTCAAACAGGTCTTAAATTATAGATCCAATTAAATGAATCACAATTAATCGAAATTATCTTATAATCTTACGTGCTAGATAGCATCATTCTAATTAAAATTATTGTTATGCTCGATGTACCAAGGCTTTAGGTGAAACCTACGTGGCATCTTTGGAGGCACCCTACGAGACTCCTCTCTGAAGTACCCTAGCCCATCCTTTTGAAGTCCTCTAGCCATATTATAGAAGCCAAATCCGAGGATCTACCACGGAGTGGGACAACCTACCTTCTTTGAAGATGTCGTATTGATAAAATCCATTTGAATTATTGATGTGACCCTATGTTAGTCTTGTTAACGTAGGTTGTAGGGTGACTATTCCCTTTTAAGAGCATTAAATGCGTCACAAGTTAGTAGTGTCAAATTGATGCCTAGAATATGACCATTTGATTCAAAAGATGAAATCACGTGCCTCTTCATCCAATGGATATAATTTCACATGTAACACTGTAAATACATCATCATTGTATCATTAAAGGGGGAATACAAATATATCTATTTAAAGCTACATATCCTCTCCTCTTGAGTTGAATATCTGATTGGTAGAGTTATTCATTTGATTTTAGCTTTTAGTATGTATTTTTGATTGTTCTTTGTCATGCAGTGTTGTTCATATATGTTATCGGTGCTCGAACATTTTTGTTTCGTGTTGTAAAACTTATCTTATGTTCAAACCCAAAGCGTCGTTGATTAGTAGTTTGTCCAAACGTATTGAAATTAGCCCGTATAGATGCGAGTGAGCTCGGTATCTGTTGTCCAAGTCCACGGAATGAAGATTTTTGATAATATAATTGAAAAGTAATACAATTTTCTTATACATACAAAATCATACTAATTACTATACTATAATTCTATAGTAAAAACTCGGGTAAAATTATTAGTAACTTTAGGATAAATAATATTGAATTTAATTATGTGATTAATAAATAACGTGGGTTGAATGAAAAAATGTGACTTTTAATTTTCACATGAATAGAGTAAATACAACTTTGTTTAACCATCATCATCATCATCATGTATGTTGGATATGTTGGATTATGGTTCAACTTTGTTTAACCAACTTAGTTGAGACTTCAATTCTCAAACGTAGTGATGTAACATGCAAGTTGTTCCAACATGATATGATTTGTGAATAGACTTAGAATAGCTTATGAATTATGCTTTTATTAATTTATAAAATTAATAGATTATGCTAGAAGCGAATGTTGCGACGCAATTTCAATTTTTGGGACGTTAAGAATTGTGAATGAAAATTGTTATATATGCTTAGGGACTTATTTTTCTTTAGCCTATTTAAGTTAAATATGAAATTAAAAAAAGTTAGATATAAGTATGTTGCTTTACTCAAAGGTCTGGTTGGAGACGAATGATGCGATTTCTCTATTTGAAACTCAATATTTACTTGAAAGTAAAGTTTTAAGCTTCACAAAGCAAGCTCTAGAAGGTAAAATCTAAATGTCTAATTAACTTTAATGCACTTACCAGATTATAATTCTCAAATTTTATTTCATTTTTTTCAAAATCTTCTTTCATGTTACATCATTATTATAATCTTTCCATTTTTTCTCAAAAACACGAGTCTAGTTGCGAAAAAAAATAAAATGTCCATGACTTGTTAGGTTGATTTGATTGCTAATTCAATTGAATCCTAATAAGGACATGGGCAAGGAGTTCCAAATCGAATTTTATAGTCAACTTTACACAGATGTGACTATCGACTATCTTAACCCGTCGACCAATTTTCTTTGTCGAGGGTGCAATTTCTTACCCACGACAAACAACTAGTTTGAATGCATTATATCATTGTTCGACTTTTCAAATCATCCACCCTTAACAATACATTGAAATAAAGCTAATGTAGAGGTAAACAAATACTATGATCAAGTTGAGAAGCAAATATACAGGAAGGCATTACGCCACAATACATTTTATTTACGCATCGACGAGCACTATACATAAATATGAAGGAAAGATACTATTATTTACTGTAAAAGCCAGGAATTCTAGCCATGTCAGGTACAATGTACAGCAGAAGACAACCACAAGATTTTAACTTTTTTTCTTTATTAATCTTGAATGGGATTGTCGAGTCTAGCATACCAAACATGTCGTCTATATACAAGTTATCCACCTGTGGTACCTGAAACCCAAACAAAAGAAGTATTTCACTATTCTCATCGGATATAAACCTGAAAAACTGTTTGGTCGGGGTATTTGATAGGACTAAATACTATTACGCCATATTTGGGGCACCGGATTAGGCTGTATAAAGAATTTAGTATATAGTTATAATTGATACTAATTGGTAGAAGTTTTGATGTGGATTAAGGTGGATAAATTTTTTTAATTTTTCATTCAGAAGATGGTCAACCATATAACATAACACCGATGATGGATGTGGGTTTAAGCCGGATGGAAAACATATAGCAAATAATAACCTTCTTTTATATGAAAAATCAAATGATATCCACGCCTTAACCTATCATAATACCACTCTACTTAGTAATATCTACAATAATTGTATATTAAATTCTTTATATGGTCTAATACGGCACACCAAACATGACTTGAGGAAGAAGGTGAAACGAAAATTTTATTCATTATACTGTCATCTAGTCGCATTCAGTATTACGTACCAAAGAGAGATGACATTATGATGACCTATGTCAAGTTCCTCTTCGAGCGAAGTTGAGTGAGCCTGTCCCTCCACAGAGCTGCAGTACAACACCAGAAGGTTAAATTCAAAATCATTGAGAAACTTTTTTAATTCTTGTGCAGAGTGTGGCAAAGCAAAAATTATACTTAAGTTGATCAAACATACATTTTATCCAAAAATTCGTAGGATCCACAGTTTACCATCTACTTATTATTCAAACATTCCATAGAATCCACATCCTATAGCACTTAAAAGCACTATCAAACAAACACGTAAGCTTCAGATAAGCTCTTTGGACAACTAATATATGGAAAATTGTGTTTAGGTTTCTATGATAAAAACTTGTAACAAATTTCTCACTGGCAAGAGCTAATAAAATGGAATCTTGAATTCCATACCGTCGTATATGTTCCAAGCTCTCGAAATGATCTTGTTCCGGGACTGAACTTTGAAACTTCTTAGGAGTGGAGTTTGGCTTGCCCCCCTCTTATGCTGCCACATTCTATAACCCACACTTACATATGCTTAGCTATACAAATATATTTGAAAAATAACAGTAACTGACTTCTAAATGATGTCCTGGACATATAATTAGAAAGAATACCTGCGTCCTTGTAACGTTCCTCAACTGCAGCTATTAGCATGTTGCACACAAGATTAATCTCCTTTGTTTCAATGGACCGTAGGCCACTAGGTCTGTATCAATAATGCAGTAGTTAGACCTTACCTATATTATCTAAGGCACAGGGAATAAATTAGATAAAGATGTCAGATTCGTTAGTTACGAGCATCCCGGTTTAAATATATAAATATATGTGGACTCTAATAATCATTTTTGCTATTAAGCTAGCGGATATGTTGTTTGCATAAACTAAATTATTTGAATAAATTCTGCAGACAGTTCTTGTAAGTGAAAAATCTTGTGTAGCTGTCCTTGTAAGTGAAAATTCTTGTAAGAAGAGGTCCTTGAGGATATCAAGTGTACCTGTCCAACTCAGGAGATAAGCCATCTGATGAGGAGCTATGCACTGACACCTTTTCGAATTCAATAATCTTCATACCGTCTGCATACACCAAGTATTTGTTCACTTGGACAGGCACCTATAAGACTATAAGACGGTATAAAATATCACTGATTTGGGAAACCATATTGAAAATGCAAAATCAAGATGCAATATTCTATCTGACTCATGGTTCAATCTAGAAGGGCATGTTTTATAGCTGTCAAGGCTAAGTCCTTCAGGAAATGAAAAAAGGCCATTACATACATGTGAAATCATCATAAATGAACTTATGAAGATTGTGAAAATAGACATAGAGACCACAAGGAGAAACTTGTATCTAATTTCACTATTTACAAATTGCAGACTTTCTAACAACACCAGTCTAAACAAAAAGTTGCTGTACCTGATAATATTACATAACAAAAATCCAAATGAACACCATACGATTGTATTTAATTACATAGAAAATACAGGAGGAAACCCCTATCGGTGTCCATAAATATTTGAAATAATGAAACTACAACTGTAAATGTACAATAGTACACTTTCTTTTTTTTTGTGATAAATCCTCAAAATGGTAAGCGAAGTTTTAACAGTTTTTAACAACCGTGCTGATATTATCCTGGTGAATCCTTATTCCAAAACACTATTATTTAATTTGTTTTAACATTTGTAATGGCTCCAAATGCATAAAAAATGAAAGAAAAAGAAAAAACCAAGTATTGAAGACAAAAGTTTAAATAATTTGCCTTCTCTTTACGAGCTTAAGCTTTTCGACAAGGTTCAACATATTATCAGAGGCAACAAAGATCCGGATTCAAGGTTCGCAGCCATCCAATATGAAAATTGTGCACTTGACAGGCCTTTAATAAAAAAGGAATCTGGTCTCTAAGTGAGGCAAATGTAGAAGACAGATTTAAGTAAAGAAATTTGACTCCTCTCAAATAGTTTATGTTTTTTAGACGAGGTAGTTCAATGAGAAGTGCCTAATAGTAACTCACAGAGAATTACCTTGCATCTCACCACAATGTTAATTGCATCAGAGGGCCACAGATAAAATCTGACACACTCTGCTTCATTATCCAACTTCAACCAAGATGAACATAACGTCAAAAAATTTAAAATGTCACAGAAGTCAGAAATTTTTACAAGTGATTCAAACCTGGAACCAATAATATTTATTTTACCTTTGTAAGATGTAACTCGGCAAAATATGCCTCATGTATTCTCTTGGTGACTCATACAAGTTTCACCTGAAAAAGAAGACAGCTAATAAATGAAAAAAAAAGGTTGAATAATTCCTATCTCGTAATCAAGAAAAGAAGAACTACATGACCATTAAAGAAATAAACGAACTCACTGTATAGCCCATCTTCTCAATCATTTCCTTTGCAAATTGATACATGGTAGGCCTAGCCTAAAATGCAATTAAGAAATTATCTTTTAAGAAATACACAGGTAATTTTGAGCGTGTTTGGCTAAGACTTAAAAGTATGACTATAATAAGTTTACTTATTAGAAAATAAGTAATGTTTTATGGAACAAAATTTAAAATAAGTAAATTATTTATTTTTACAATAAGGTAGGAGTTAATTTTTAAATAAGCAAGTTTTCTTACTTAGAAGTAAGAAAAGAAGTAACTTATACGAACACTTTTACAAAAAGGATGAAACATACAATTTGGACATTGCGTAAGGCCGCCATTAGCAGCACACTGGGCATCTCCTCTGTGAAAAACCAATTGAATCAAGAATGAAGAAATAATAAGAGGCAATATCAACTCGCACTCATTGAAGAATGTTGCCCACAGAAATTAATCATAATATTAAAGATGAAATACAAACAATTATGGGGAGACGAAGTCCAGTCCCGTCTTAAATCTTCAATACAATTGCAGGGTGCAGAGCATAAAGAGGGTTATTATGGGCACATCTCAAAATGCCGGCCATCTCTCATCTTGATCACGAAACCATCCGGCCATCCGGCCCACTTTTGACCTCATCTATCCAAAACATTAACACAGAACTAAAAATCTATTGGAATTTTCTCCGCATACAGCTTTATGTGTAGAAACATGAGGATTATTTTCTAGTACTTGTACAAAAGCAGTCAGTTGTGATATTCTCCAATAAGATTAACACGCATTATATAATAGACATACAATTTCGTACTAGCAGTTCCATGAGCAACAGAAATTATGCAGCAGGAGTAAGGAATTCATAACAATTTACTAAAGCTGTATTGTGCAAATAAAGCACGTCGTCGTAGAAATTCCACAAAACAGAAGCAATTTCGAAGTCTTCTTAAGAGGAACCAACTTTAGAGATTAAATTAAAATGTTAAATTTAAACAAATAAACGTGTCTCTTCTCTAAAAACTTAAACTTTGGTTCAGCATAGTTGAAGTCTTACCGGTACCCATTTTTGAAAATTGTGCATATGTCCAGCCTCTCATCAAAAATAAATTCGACTTGTATGTGACAAAAGTTAAATAAATATGTCTCCCTATTATGTTTCTGTCCAAAACCATTAAAGATAGCTTGCACTCTTTTTTACAAGAACACGACAAAATCGAACTTGTTTCTTACTGATGCCAATAAAATAGGAAAATCATGCTTCATCAATTTTTATAAAATCTAAATGTTGATTAAAATATTTGACAGTTAAAGATTGTTAGTGCCACCCCACCATCCATGCATTTCTTAGCAAGATAAATTGCAAAAATGATAGGTTTTTCTAATTATCACTTACACAGTAGTATGCACTGACAAACATTGAACTAGGAGAAACAAGTGTTTAAGAAATCAACTTACCAGCTTCAACCACGCTCGAATGTACATAATCAGACTCATTCTCATTTGAATTCTCGGCCTTGCTACCATTTCCATTCGACGATGAACTACAAGTACATCGAATAGTAGTGCATTTCTGCAAACTCTGTGGATAATTTACATTAGTCCTACCATTGCCAACTCCTATGAGCCCCCAGAACCCAGTTCTAATAACTTTGGCTTCCGTTAGAAGCAAACTAATTAGCACAGAATACACTCCAGTTTGTTTTGCACGGATCACGGGACAGACTACGGGCCCTTTAGAGAAGCCATCTTCAATCCTCTAATTCGATCAGAAAATTAACAAATTATGATCAGAAAACTAATTGCTCACATTAAGCTAACCACTAAGAATAAAATATTCAGAACATAGAATTCTGGCAAAGAATTTTCACAAAATCCCATTTAAGAAAAAAATCCAACTTTAAATTTTGAAGTTCTTCTCTTTCCCCATGAAGAACTCTTTTATTAATTGCAAAACTCTTAAGTTCTCCGATACAAGTACACAATTAAATAAATCAATAATAATCCTCTTCAATATACGGATTCTCTTAAAAAAAAAGTCAGTCTTTAATATTTAATCTTCTTTGCTAATTAAACAATAATGTCAACAAATTAATCACACAAATTAAGCCCAATGGATGCTATTTAATTCGGCTGAGATATAATTCCACGACAAGTACATATATAATTTTCATTTTTCTGAGTCGACCTTTTCTTATCTTTATAATCCAAAATTCAAAAACTTATACAGAAGTCAGTTTTATCATGTACATAATCACACCTGTATAAAGCTCTCAATCTTCTCAAACAATCAAGAACTTCTGCCCATCAATCGTGGCTTTAAATACCTACAAAAAACCTTGGAATTTTTTATTCTTTCTACTAAGAGGAATTTATGGTGCTTTATGAGATAATAATGAAACAAAACTTATTTAACAGTTTATGGGAGAAATGGAGAGATAAGGTGGGAGAGGAGAGTTTTGGATAGTTAACGACCGACGAGTGAACTGGGGACTGGATAAAGGCAACAAGAAATGGAGAGAGAATGAAAAGATATTGTTTTGGAGAGAAGAAGGGCATTGTTTGGCCAAGTTTGAACGATTTTACGTCTGCACAAGTTTCTTGAAAGTAAATTTTAAAATAAACAGCGTTCACCAATTCATAGATATCCAGAATATAAAATTTATCATAATATTCGCGAAATCTATATATATATAGATATAGATAGTGGAGAAGGAAGACAAGCAAGCGCATGAACCCATAAGAATAGGTCTGAGTTATAGTCATCAACAATCAAGTCATCGATCTCATTATTTATTAGCTACAAACCAAAACAAGGGAGATCGTTATCCTTCGTACATATAGGCGACGCTCATTAGTAACTCCTAACAAAAGCGTCATATGCAAAATGCCCACATATAGTTGATCGTAAGGGTGACAGTTGGGCACGATAGGCTGGTGAACGTTACCATCCCCGTCCTCGTCGGCCATCGGTGAGTTTAGAATGCAAGGTGGGAATTAAAAAATTCTTATTTTACTGTCCCTTTTAATTAATTTAAATATTATTAATTATTTTTAAATATGATTTAAATTGAAAAATATTAAAATAAATTAATTTGAGACGGATAAAGATAATTTTGGGAGACCAAGATCCCCCGTTCTAGCACCATTTATTATTTGGAATGGGGAATCATTTGAGTAGGGACAATGTTGGACGGGTTGGGAGCAGGGAGTTGACATCCCTAATTGAACCAAAAAGTCTAGTATGCGAGCAGGTTTAAGAGTGTTTGCTATTCAATTAAATCCAATTAATCCAAGTGTTTATTTATGCAATTAGTCAATATTTAAGTTCAAATAAGCTTGTCTTTTTCCTTATTAAAGTTTTAGATTAAAAAAAAATAAAAAAATATATATATATATATGTGTGTGTGTGTGTGTGTTTTTTTTTTTTCGGATTAAGATCAGATTTTAATCTAAGTTTAAATCAAATAATCATTATTAATCATATCTTTCATGGATCCCACAACTTTTCAACCACACATTTCAAATTTTTTTTATCACAATCTACTAAACGTCTAATTTTAATCCCCATCAAATGTCTACTAGAACTAATTGTTATATTTCTCTAATAAGAGCTCACTCTTTTTTGTTAATAATAAGAGTTAGCCAAACATGTACAAAGGTTATTATTGTAAGATGCTACGTTTCGAATATGACATTGTGAGATAGTTTTGTGTAAATATCTAGCGAAAATAGCAGTGGATGTCTCCAAACATTTATGATATATGTTGCATCTTGGTCCCTATTCTTCAAAACAAAGCATTTACATCCTCAATCTTTATTTTCAGTAATACTTAGATCTTAGTCCACAATTTTACGCTTATCTTTTATTTACCAAGTTAAAACTTTATTAATAAACACTTCAATTAACTTAGTTGCGTAAAACTGGTCGACAATTCGAATGTTGTTATTTGAATTGACCTAAAAGAACACACATGCAAGGCCATGCTCGAGTTAGCTGAAGCTCTACAATGCTTAAATCAATCCAGCAATTATAAAATCATCATAGAAGTACCATATTGGTTAGTGATTAAGTGTGTTCCCTGTGTCTTGAGAATGAATTGTCATACATCCATGTCTCGTTATATATTTATAGGTCTAAATTTAGCACGTGAATTTAGTATGCTTGTTGACAATTTCACCTCGATATAACTCATCAATCATGTGCCTCAATTGGAAGTCAATCCGATCAATTTCACTAATCTTGTGCTCATCTCAAAAATCGAATGTCCATCACAGACTACTCATTACTAGCCTATCGGCTTATGCAACGATGTTTACAAGTTCATCACCCAAACTCTACATCGCGGACTTTTTGTTGCTGTCAAGGATTATCTGTTACTAACAAAACTCAACAAACATTAAGGTTTAGTAACTTGGCAGTGGGCACTCCAAGCATGCAGGTATCTTCTCCTCTTACCATTGACAATTAGAGCTTAGGTATAAGCTTTATTCCTCAATTCATTGTTTTAGGTGACAATTAGAGCTTAGGTAACTTGGCAGTGGGAACTCCAAGCATGCAGGTCTAGTCGATTATATATTTCATATCTATACAACTTTGATTGGAAAATATACTAAAGTTGATCTTATAATTTTGTTCATAAAACAAAACTACTCAAATAAAAATTATGTAGAATAATTAACTAAGCCATTTTTTTTATTTTTTTTTTGAGAAAAGCTATCAAAAGAGTCGACCCTTGACACAAAATATAAGAAATAAAACAAAATATAGACTTAGTACTGGTAAAAAGAGTAATATTATGTAGGTAAAGATAAGTAACACGAAACAATAAATAGAAACATGGTACTAAATCAAACAAACCTGAACTATTAATGGACCAAACTTGGTCCACTCCCAAAGCTGTCTTTTCTCCCTCAATTGTGGGATGACCAAGTTTGCTCCATCAATATTACACAGTAGGGTTCTGTTTCATGTAGTCGAGAAGCTGTTATTCAAATAACTAGCTAGGTGGCTCGGCCTAAGTGTGGTGGTGGCCAAACAGACCATCGGTTACATACGATAAGGACGACAAAGGCACCAAGCACAGCCCCTGACTTCTAAGATCTCGCTTCAGTTCTCCGTTTTCGTTGTCAGTGGGAGCCTGTTATATATAAGAAGGTTATATTAATGACATAAAACAATTTTAGCAAATAAAAATAAACTACCATCTTGTCTATTGCGCTGCCCAATTTTTGTGGACATGCCGTGAGTGTACTAACTTGGATTGAACGAACATATGCATGGCGTAATACTATCAATGAAGAATTAGATTTCCAACATTTTAATGAAAAATGAGAGTACTAGGGTTTAAGCAAAGATCCCAGATTCTCATTAATCTAATAATTCTATCAAGTTTTTGTTCACTCTTGCATTGATCCAGAATGTTTAATATATCATATCTATAAGGTAAAAAGTGTTTGCTGTAAAGTATATAAAGATTTGAAGTTCCATTTGAAAATATCAATCTAGTTACGGGGAATAATTCAAATGTTTATGTATTAGTTATACAGACTAATCTCTTGCCCACCAATAGAGTGGCAAGATGTGATGTGGTCTTGCCATTTCACCGACGAGCAAGATATCTTCATCTGTTCATAGTGGGCACGAGATCAATATGTTAATTTATATTTAGGTATTTAACGACGAGATCGGCTATTTTGAAAGCATCAATTGTGAAACCTGTGTGCTTATTTGAGTTTTGATCGGATTAACTCGCTCATTTGAGTTTAATGAATTTGGATACCTTATTAAAACTTAGTTTCATTCCAAGAGATTAACCTTGTTAATGGGAGTAATTTAAACTCTTGTATATAAGTTTATATTTAGGTATTTAACAATGTGGACTTATCGCTTGACAATATCATCTCTCTCTCTAGAGATCTAGAGAGAGAGAGAGAGAGAGAGCTTTATGTGATGACAAGTCGAACCAAAGCAAAAGAAAACGTTAAGACTAAATTTCAAGAGGTTAAATGCATTTAATTTAATTCATATATATGAAAAAGAGTTGTTCACTTAGTTTCTTACCCCTTTCATTGCTCTGCCGGTCTCGTTCCTTGATGACTTCATGTAAGGGACAGTTAGCGTCTGCAATAATACAAGTCAAAATATTAGCAAAAGTAAAAAACCATCCATTTATGGGAAAAAATAAAATAAAATTACAGAAAACAATGTAAATTTGTGACAAAATTTACGTGAAACTGGAAACTGTCGATTGTGGAAATATAGCAAAGCATTTGATTAGCCATGAGTTCAGAATTCTGTATGGAAATTTGTATAATTTGTCTTCAAGGCCTAAATGGTGAAAAAACCTATTTAACATTAATTCCTAAAAACTTGTTATTTTTCTGTTCATAAAGGTCAAAGCATGCAACTAAGTTAATTTTTAATTAAGCTCCACATTTAAATCAATCCGCTACAAAGTCTATAATGAAGTACAATTCCTAATCAAATTGGTCTTCCAAATACTTTAGTCAAAGTGTCCTAAAGATAATGCCCGTTTGAGTTTCATTTTTTCTCCTACAATTTTACTTTTCAAAGTGAAATATTAATTTTAATCATACATTTTATGAGATATATAACCACTCATTTCTTAAAAAGTAGAATTTTAATAAAATAAAATGAATTCCGAACAAAGACTCTGAATTTTCTTAGGGAATATTAAAATTAACACAAATTTTTTAATAGTGTTTCAAAATCCAAGACATAGATCCTCGAATTTTAGAAATTTTTGTGAGATCTTAGCCCATTTGGTTCTCATTTTCAATCACATTTTATGAGGCTCGCAACTTTTATCAACTTTTTAATAACATGTTTGATCAATTCTTTTTCAAAATCTATTAAAAGTTTAATATTTATCCCAACCAAACAGGGGCTTAATCTATCAAAGACAGTAAAAGTTCATTTATTTATATTTTATCTTCCATAATTATGACCTAATCTTCTTTTGGTTATATCTTTTTCCACATAAGCAACTTAATCACGGTTTGATAAATTAAATATGAATAATAAGAGGAATATTGGTAGGTTTTGGACTAATTTGTAATAAATATAAATATATGTTGAAATCAATAGTTAACTTTAATTGAATTTATAAACCATTTATATATTTAAACAAAAAGAAGCTTATATCTAGCTCCGTTTGAGCGCATTAAAATTTTCATTTTTCTAGTCATTTTCAACCACACATTCGTCAATAAAATAATATTTTTCATCACATTAATAATTTTTACTTTTTGTTCAACCACACACGTGGCTTAAACACGCCCTTGAGATAAGGATTTATTCAGGCACAATTTGTATGGTGTACAAACTTACAAGTAAAGTTTATTATAGAATGAGACAAAAACATGAGTTAAACAGAACTTCAAATACCAAGGAGAATGTTTTACCTCGACTTGGTTTTGAAGGAATTTGATATAACCAATGGCCTCCATCAGTACGGATGCTGTGTCTGTCTGCAATATTCTCCACCCACCCGCATGCAACATCAATTTATGCACCATTAGTAATTAATTATCTTGCCAAAAGTAAACTGTAAAAGTAATGTCCTAAGCATGCAGATTATTCTGCTCATTTATCTGTAAAAAATAACTTTATGGTTTTTAGATTCTGTGTCTGGGGGATATGCATACTAAAGTCTCAGTTTAGAATAATTCTGTGTCTGCTGATTAATCACATATTCTTTAATAAAATAATATTTTTCATCACATCAATAACTTTTCCCTCTTTTTCAACCACATATTTCCCATCATATCAAATAAAAAAATTCATTCTTGGACTCAAAATGTGCACCAAACAGGAGTTTAGAACATGTTTGCATGGTTTTAAAAGTTACTCTTTCTTCTTATGAAATAATTTGAACGTGAATTTATAATTTTTCCTAATGAAAAATCACTTTTCACAAAATATATTCCCCAAAAATCTATATCAAACACATCATAAACTACGTATGTACGTAGTAGCTACACATGCATCATTGAACTATATACACTATCTAAGATTCAAATTATGTAAAGGAGACAAATTTATGTATTTAAAATTTGACTTCAATAGTTCCAAAAGATGAAGATTAGGTTTATTTTTTCATCAAATGTATGATGTGTGCTTAATTTTATAAATGAATAGGGACAAAACTTAACAACATCATATTAGTTTAAATTTTATAAATGGGGTCAAACAAGGGCTAAAGTTTAAATTGTAGAAAATCAACTTCGTTATTTACTTCTATCATGTGGTTAGTATCCATACTTAAAAATCTTAATATGCATGTTTGGTTTTTATTGTGTTGTAATTTGACATACATGCTACGGGTAGGCATTATACTTGGGAAGAAAAAACATGAGCGCTTTATCTTAGATCACTTTTTTCTCTATCTGATTTCTAATTATATTTGCTTCATCACATAGATCCTCCTTTAATTTTTCAAATGAAGAATTTGTTTAATTTGAAAATTTGACTGAATGGTTTGTGAATCATCTTATGTGGTAGGCTCGGGAGAAGGAAGAGTTTCAATACCAAGAACTCTAAGAGAGAAAGGTCGCGATATTTGGTAGCCTTTACGAATTAAAGAATTATGTTTGATTGCTAAGTTAGTGTGTGCGTGTTTGAATTCCCCATCGAAAATATTACTGAGTACGTGTATATTTGTCAAATAATGCACATATGACAGCATA
Source organism: Fraxinus cuspidata (assembly GCA_903798385.1). Classification (NCBI taxonomy): domain Eukaryota; kingdom Viridiplantae; phylum Streptophyta; class Magnoliopsida; order Lamiales; family Oleaceae; genus Fraxinus; species Fraxinus cuspidata. The sequence continues at coordinate 10,468 of CAIGRP010029652.1, read as the reverse complement.
AACCTACAAAAGTTTCTTGAATTGAAAAATAAATCCTCTTAGGCTAAATTTAGGTAAAAAAAAAACAAAGTCGGTAGGGATTATGAATTATGATGAAGAATTTTTTATTTGAAAAAAAAAAAAATTTACCTTGCCAAAAGGTGCTACTAACTGTTGAAGGGCAGCAATTCTCTCTCCCAATTTCTCTTTTCTAACCTGATAAATTCAGTTAAAAAAAGTCATGAGAAAAATAATTATAAAACTGAGCTTAATTATTAAAGACTTCTAATTAATTAATTTTTAATTGAATCCTAACTATTAAATATTCGTTAGCTGTACATTAATGCTACTTAACAATACTAGTATTTAACACGAGTACGTTAGTCATCAAAGTGAATTTAAACGTTAAAATATGAGACTCATTTTATTGAATGTATCACTAGCTACATATATTAACCCTATTGCTCAACATCATTAATGTTACATAGCATTACTCGTACCTTAAATGGTGGGCAAGGAGTGCGCGGTTCTATACGCGATTTTTTAGGTGCCTTTGGCTCCATTGTATTGTTGCTTCGTTTTGCTTCTGCAACTCCATTACTAAAGGGTGATATCTTTAAAATCCAAAAAGTGATTTATCAGAAACAATAATGGCTATCTTGTTAAAATCTCTATATTAGTTAAAAGACTCAATTTTGCTGGAAAAAAATGTATAATTATATAAAGATGCATACAAATGCATAAAGCTGAAGTAACCTGTAAATGGAGAAAAGGGAAGGCTTTCCTTTTGGCTTAGCAATCTATTTGAAAGGAGAAAAAGAAAAAGCAAAACGGCAGTATTTTCTTTTCTTTTTTTTCTCATACAAAAAATGGAAAAAATATTATAATCTCAGAAGAAAAATACTTTCTGTGGCTGTGCTTTATCCCAGGTACTGTTTTAGATATTTCTGACGCAGTTTCAACCCGTATATGAGATCTGCGCGTTACTATGAAGTAAATATAATTGAGATAGAAACATCGAAGAAATAGTAGGATATATATAACTTTTTAAGTCTTATAAAGAGAGACACCTGATTTATAGAGATACCAACAGTATCTGAGCTTTGTCAAAATCTATCGGCATATATGTGTATGCATACATAAATATATGAAGTGCTAGATTCAATTATGATTGCAATTATATCAAATTAGTACTGACAGTAAGTGCTACTTAACGAAAAAGGGAGAAAAATAAGGAGGAAAATGAAGGGAAATGCAAACCTTATTGGGACAATTCATTGGCATTTGGCTTGATTGCTGCACATGTTCAAGGCAATATCGAAAACCTTCTTTGTAAAGGCCTAATTCGTTCTGTGAATTTGGGCTTATAGAATTTCCATTAAATTTTGAAGCTGTAAGGAGATCTAGTGCCTGCAAGTTCATGTCCATATTGCCTGAATTCGCTAATGGTGCCGACTGCAGATTGAAATTTGAAACATTTATGCTTGGAAATATCTGACTGAAACCCCTTCCACTCTGTGTTGATCCATTAATTCCTGTGCTTGAAGAGTTGGAGTACAAATTTCCTGGAGAAAATTTATGCCAGCCATTTAAAAGATTTCCAGAAGAAAATGGTCTAAGCAGAAGCTTCGCGCTGAGATCCTTCAATGGCAAATCTCTTAGCTCATTATTCTTATTGTAGTTCGAGGGATTTGCGCAAAAATCTTCAATTCTTGATGATTGTCTGTTTAAAATCTCCGTGAAATTAGGGTTGAAATTATCTGAAAATTCTCCCTTAACTCTTCCAGATTGTAAATTTCCTGCAGAATTATCCCATTGGAATAATCCCGTTTCTGGAGTCATGGAAATATTCCAGGAAGAGAGTGGATTCTGGTTTTGCTGCGCCTGCCTTGGATTTATAATGCCTCCATTAGGGTATGAACTGAAGTTATCTGAGTTTCTGCAAAATCAGTTATGGGAATCACTTGAATTTCAAGCCCTAGTTTTCAAGCCGAAAACATTGAAATATTAATTATATGTTGTGTGTGATTGATGCACATCAAATCACACTAGAATATAAGTAAAAGAGAAGAGAAGATACCAAGTACTAAAGAATAATAATATTAAACTACAATGTTTCTGCAGAAAGTATAACCAACCAAGAACCGTAATTGATTGATATACTTGTCTATTTAAAAAGCTCAGTCGATCATTTTTTTGTTGAAGTTCCTAGTTTCGAGAGAGATGTATAGATAGAGATCGAGAGAGAGGGACTTACGAAATGGTGTTAGGAGTCCAAGATTGAGAGCTTCCAACTACATAGCAAGTAGTAGCAGCTAAAGAAGAAGAGCCAACAAGTTGATGATGATGATCTTGAGGATGATGTTTCTTTTGTTGATGAATATTTGCAGACTCCATAATGATGTGATAATTTTTTAAAACACTTGAAAATCCCAAGATTAATAATTAATATCCAAACCTAATCTCTTTCTCCCCTCTTTCTCTCTCTAGATTCAAAGAAATAGGATTTCAGGTGACAGCCCCAAAACACACAACTCTCCTTTGCTTTTAGTACCTTTTCATATACAAGTTTCCTTTTTACTCTTTCAATCTTTTGCCTTAAAGCAGCCTTGAAATGAAAGGAAAGGAAGAGAGAACATATATCAATGACTAAACCCTTCTATTCAGTCCTCAAACAAACAGTTTTTTATTTTCTTCTTCTGCCAAAACTTTTTGTAAAAAAACAAAAATACTCCCTCTCTCTCTCTCTCTCTCTCTCTCTCTCTCTCTCTCTCTCTCTCTCTACACTCTGCAATTACAGGAAGATCATTATAGTTTCTCCATGCCATGATTAAGATCCCTGCCTTCGATCCCAAGGCTTTCGACAAAAGTCTGTGGAGAGAAATGATGCAGCCATGCGGGATCTCTCTATAGCTCTCTCTCTCTCTCACACATCCACATGTTAGTAGTCTTTCTATTTGTATTCGTGTATATTAAGTGGAATCAGAAGAGAGGTGTCCCAAAGAATGGATGATCTGTTTGGCTGTGTTCTTTCTTGTGGTCCAATAAATATCATTAATTCTTCTAAGGTTATATGGAGAGAAAAATGCTCAATCCAAGGAAAAATAAACAGATGAAAATGAAGGTAGGGTCATAGGATAATTTCACCCTAAATAACTCAAAATGTGAGAAAATATTATTTAGAGATTAAACCATTATAAATCATTATAATCTTGTCTCTTTGTAGGTTAATATGCATTAGGCCAAAAGAGAAAAAGATGGAAAAAAGTCATTCATTACAATGATTTTGGTTAATAACTTAATATGTTTTACCCTTTGCGGATCACAACAAGTTTTAAATTCCATCACTAACAATCAATATTGACACGGTTTTCATCTCATGGAAATAATATATTGGTGGTGATTTAGGGACGCGTACAAGTGGAGTTTGTAATTGAAGGCTCTTTTTTGGTTAGTGTTAATTGAGTTGAGCTATAAAATTAGTAGATTTAAGATATAAGATACATTTGTTTAGTGACATTATATGGTAGTCCACCTAGATGACTAGCTAGTGATGAGGGATTGTGAAAGGTAAGAGAGAGAGAGAGAGAGAGAGAGAGAGAGAAATGCCACTTGTTCATTGTTTTTTGACATTATGCTTGACAAGTGTTGGCAAGTGTTGATTGATTGAAAAAATTGTCAACAATTTAAATTATCCAATAATATATAGCCACGTGATAAAATGTAAAATAAAAAAGATATAAAAGGTAATGTACATGTAGCATAATTACAAAAAGAATAGGGGGCGACAATAATGATTTGAAGAACGGAAATTAATTAAAGATGTAATTAAGAGCATGAAAATTTTGATCGCAATAATTCATGTATACTGTTCCTCTTTTAAAGTTATTAACTAAGAAAATAGAAAAGTAAACTAGAATAATTATTTAATTTTAAAGTAGTTTTAAATATTGCTTCTTTAAAAATGTATATTAAGAGTTAACACTATTAATTGCTAACTAAACATGTCACATTACAAACTTTTCCAAGTATATACGAAAAATCATATATATTAATTCCAAGTATGAATAATCTTAAATATCACTTTTTGTTTCCTCTTCTTGTTTTAAATTCCAAGTCTGCAAAAATCTAAATTCTGAAGCATAAAAGAAAAAAATTAGGGATAATTGCAGTAGTAGTACTAAACCTTTCATTTAGCAGTAAAATTTGCCCAAACCTTTTATTTGTGCTACACACGGTACCAACCTTTCAAAAATTAGCATGTGGGGTCCAAATGGATGATTCCTATTAGTTTGGCTGTTAGTTGATCAGATAATTGACATAGAGAATAATTTTGACTAATTTTAAAATGTTAAAATGATAACTTTATATTTTTTATAATAAAATAATTAAAATTAAAAACCAAAAACCAACTTTTTCTTCTCCCCACACATAACCACCCCCACCCCAAAAGCATCACCACCACTACCGGACAACTCAACCACACCCACCCACCCAATGATGGTGCCGCCATCATCTCCTCCACCTCCATCACACCACATCTCCCTTCATCTTCTAAAGGGTGCAACATTGGACTGGGACGGGAAATAGCAAGCGGAGCCAAGTTCAATGGTTCACCATGGAACCGCCTCAAAATGGTGTTGGGCATTGGGTTCGGCTGCGGTATTGGCGTCGGGTTCGAGTATGAGGCGCAGAATAATTGGCAATAAGGTTTGTCCTTCTCCTTTAAACCTCTTCCATTTCTCTTCCAAACACACACACACACTAACTTTGATCGTTCGCCGCAATTTCATACCAAGAAATATCCCACAAAATCAACTATTAATTTTATAAAAGAGCAAGAAAATAGTACTATTGCTGATATTAAAGATCGCTTGAGCGACTTCTGCGAAGAAATAGAGGCCCTTTTGATCTCGCTAAGCTCTATTTGGGTTGCAACAGGGAAGTGCACTCGACAAACCTATTGTTCAAGAAACACACACGTCGTCTCCTTTGCAACAAATGCGATTCTTCGCGTGTTTCTATATATTGTTGTACTGAATCCTTGGTGCTCTGATAGAACTGTTGACCGAGAGAAGGATGATAATTTGAGGTTAATCCATGATCATCGTCCAATTGAGGGGTCTATTGGGTGTTCATTAGTGAGTGAGTTGTGAGTGTATTGGTGTTTGAAGATTTGGGGAAGAAAAATTTGTTGGGTGATGGAAATGGAGGTGGAGAAGATGGCAATGGTGTCGACGTTGGGTGGGGTGCGGTTGAGCCGTCCAATATGGTGGTGATGGTGTGTGGGGTGGGTGGAGAAGAAGAAGTTGGTTTTTGGTTTTTATTATTTGATTTTAGTTATTTTATTATAAAAAATATAAAGTTATCATTTTAATCTTTTAAATTAGTCAAAATTATTGTCAAAGTCAATTATATGTCATCTAATGATCAAACTAACAGAAATCATCAATTTGGACCCCATGTGCTAATTTTTGAAAGATTGATGCCGTGTGTGACACAAATAAAAAGTTTGAACAAAATCTCCTACTAAATAAAAAATTTAATACCGCTGTTGTAATTATCCAAAAAATTATGAAAACCAAGTAAAAAGCATATCATAGAGAGACATAATAAATACAAGAAGAATGAACAAAAATACATGAGAACTTATAAGTGGACCACTGAAATAATCCATAATGCATACATACATGATTTTCATTATTTCTGTCAGAACTACGACCGAAAGGATAACCTAGATAGCCCATGCTATATAAGGACAGTTATTGGATTACAACATGATGTCAATTTGACATTTCTATTACATCATATTCTCTTAGTGTAATGTGTCTAAGTGGTATAATTTTCCAGAATTATGTTGTTTTGTCAAATGAATTTAACATCTTGGTTGATAGATGAAGTTGTAGCAAAAGTGTACAATTAGCATGTAGCAAGATCGAGTTTTCCCAGACATTTGTACAATTATGAACAATGATAGATGTGGTTCTTCGTATTTCACTCCTTGTAAAGAGAAAAATATAGCTCGCCATCTAATGTCTTTTGATGTATTGATCCTGGTTAGTTTTTAATGGATTGATTTTATTCTTCACTTTAATGCTTCATTTGTTATTGACGATCAGGATTAATAGAATATACTAAAGAAGACTTGGAGTTTGAAGCTTGAAGATTTAAGAAGAATTTTGAGCTCTTAGCTATTTAGTCTATTTTTCAAGATTAAAATTAATCACACTTCAAGGTTAATTTCCACATTTCATTTATGTGAATAGTTCAGTTTGATCGTAATGCAAACGTAATTAATTTATTCAAATCTTGATATTGCGTTTTTAATGTATAACTAATATTTTCTGCGAGTTATTTGTTAATTATTTATACTCTAATCTCTTGAACTTTTCTCTCATTTCTCAAAAATAAAAACTCCTCAGCTACATCAATATAAGCCTTGCAAATATTCTTATGCTGATCTGATCCTAGAATAAATTTTAAAGGGAAAAATAAATTATTTTTATTTGAGTTCTTTTTCTACCATATCCTTGCAAATCAAATAATCAGGATGAGTAGCTAATACTAATAGTTTGACAATCATCTCCTTGGTAGTGGCAAGCAAGAAAAGCCTAACCATAGATCCTGCAGCAATTTACAATACATATAATGTGACATACACCTGTGTTTATGTACCTTTCTCTTCTTTTCATTATTTTTCAAATGCTCTCTCTCTCTCTCTTCAAAGCCTAGCTAGGGTTTCCCATCGTTCAGTTTTTGTTGTTAATGGAGAAATTTTAATATTATAACAAATTAAATTTTTGTTTGAGCAACAATAACAATGATGAAAAATATGATATCGACAAAGAAATAAGAACACAGATTTAAGTGGTTCGACAACATGCTTACGTTCATGAGAGCGAAGCAACTATAATTTTATTATGTATGAATAAAATAGTTACATCATATAACCCTAGTCTATACAAGATTTTAGGATCTATACAAGACGTTCGGTGCGCTCCGCTCCGACATCGACCTATTTTTTCCAGCCAATATATATTTCACTTCGTATGAGTCACACATTACAACAATTTCTTTCTATTCAGATAAATAAGACTAGTTGCTCGAATAAAAACTGATACAGCATAAGCATGAAAGAACTATGATTACAAAATCATTATTTTGAAAAGTACTGAAATCAAATGAAGAGTTTGGAAAAAAAAAAATAATCCAATTTTTAAAAAATCCAAACAAAACTGCTCGTCTGATACTTGTATGTTTGGACTCCATTAAAAACACTCCTCGAAGAATAGTTATTTGGTTTAGTACGGTCTTTCTTTCTATTTTCTCATTTTATTCATGTGCATTTTCTTTATTATAATTTGATAATGAAGTATGATAAAAAAATTACATGATAGAGTTTCTATGAAAAAATTTAAAAGGATAAAAGTAAAAGTCAAATAAAATAAAAACGTAAGAACCAAGGCTTTCTCTGATCATTTTGTTTGTTTGTGGTCATATATAATTAATTATACTAGTGAGATATGGATCAGAGAAAGGAAATAACTTTTCAATTAATTAAGTATGAATAAGCTGTCATTTGATTATTCCATCAAAGCAAAAATCAATAATTATTTGATTAGGCCCACAAAAGTTCAAATCAAGACGAAAAGGTGATAGGGGATCAGAGTATGGGCAAGCTTGCCTTTGCTTTTAGCCCTTTTCCCTTTTAGCCTTGCAGCATGCTTACACATTCTACACCTTATATTTATTGTTTTATACTATGCTAATCACAAATATTCACAAATAATTAAAATTACATTATCTTTCTCATTCAATACATTCCTTTATACGCATTTTTAGATAATTTGATTCAACGTTATTATAGAACATATAAAATTCCATACTTCGAATCTCGTCATGGACCATTTAAAAAGTTTGTCAATTATCAAATCTCGTTGAAGATAAGATTTATTTAATAATTTTTTCATATCTCTATATAGTACCTTAGCTTATAAATGAACTTGTTCAACACCAACATTCGCGTATTAATTATTTTTCTTGTTCAAAACTATTTATAAGTATAAGACGCTCAAACTGATGTAAGAATGAACCAAATGGAATACTAAAAAAGATTCGATAGTCAAACTTATTTGAGGATAAGACTTAATTGATTTTTTTTTTTTAATTGTTCAAAGCTTTTCTTCTTTATTGAGTGGAAATACCATCCTTAATTTCCGTTGATTTTCACATTCCCATGTTTATTATTCTCAATATCTTCCAAGATTGATTTCACGAAAGGCTGTTTTCTGCATCATGATTTGTTACAGTATACAATATGTGCTGTTTACAATTTCAAGAATAAAAAAAGATTCGATCACAAAAGATTAAAGTTAAGTTTAAGCTATTAACGTTCTGTAAACATAAAAAAGTTTGTGCAATTATACCTATGATTATTAGCAATGACGATTATTTGTGGTGAAATCATACATACATAATCAGCCCAAACTTTATTCGAGAAAGATTAATAAAAATATGCTTAAATTAAGGTCGTTAGTCGTGTTCTTTTTCCCCTCTTAATGTTTGTATATATGTTTGACGTCTAGCTTAATTTACATATGTTTCTTCTTTAAAATTACTTGTACATCTGTCCAGTAAACTGGTTGGACGACTAGTCGAAGTGTTTGAAAAAAAAGAAGGAAAAATCATCGAAGTAAAAATCGAACCAATCAATGATGAGAAAATTCTTTCTATAATGACGTTTTAAAATATGTTACGTTTATAGACGTAATTGCATGGAATTGTTAAATTATTTCTAGGGTAAAGTTGTAATTTCACACCTAGATCTATGATTTCATAGAGAATCTTAAACCCCAGGAAGGCACTCAAGTCGTAAACTTTACAAGTTGTCTTTTAGTTGTTAACCAACAAAAAAACGGCAAGTGCAAACTATGAGAAATGCAGCGTTTGTCACTGGTTGCGTAGGTGGTAGTAATGGATGGCGTCCATTGCTAACTTTTCATCAATGAAAACGTGTTTTTAGTAGGTATGATTCCATGTTCATATTTTTATGCAAATTAAAAATTAGTAAAATATTATTTCAAAAAAATTAAAAATTAAAAATCTTGAACTGAACTAAATGCAAATAAGAGTTGTGAAGGTTCATGTAAAATTCTAATTACTCTTTATTCCTTCAAAAGGATAAGAAGAGTTGTGAAGGTTCATGTTACTCAGCAATTAACCGTTTCTCATTTAATCCGCTCCTCCCTTCAATGTGAAAACATTTAGCCCCTGTTTGGTCGGAATTAAAATCAAATTTTTAATAAATTTTGATAAAATTCGATAAAATATATGGTAGAAAGTGGTGTGTCCTATGAAATATTTGTTTAAAATTAATTATTGATTTTAATTTGAATTAAAATTTAGATTTTAATTTGTACCAAACAGAGGTTAACATGACCATGTTAAAAAAATAAAAACCTTTCGACTCCTTCAAATAAACTAACCCTACTTAATCATAGAGGAATTATGGACTCCCAAATGCAACTATCTTTTCATTTAAAAATAATTGATTATGGATGATATCTGATAGTCAAGACTAAAAGTGAGTACAACTTTAACCTCAAATATAATAGTTAAAAAGAGACAACTTGATATGGTATTATTACATATGCAATTATAAACATTTCAAGAAAAGACTATCAGAAGAGCATATTCTTTAAAAGTGTGGGGAGAGAGCACCAATTTGTTATATAAAAAACAGAAACCCTAAAGCAAATTGTTATAATGTATAAGCTTCTTTAGCCCCATTTGACAATCATTATTTGATTTAAAAAAATAATGTTTTGAATGAAGATTTTGAGAAGAATATGTGATTAAAAAGTAGAAAAAAAATTAGGTTTAAAAGTAGAATATTTTATTGAGTGAACGTGTGATTGAAAATGAGGATACTGAGAAAATGAGTTTTCAAATAATGATTGTCAAACAGAGACTTCTTGACAAGTCTTAATCAGTCAATTTCAAAGTCAAACACCCCACGGCATTAGTACTTGTGATTTGTTCATTTATTAAATTAATTAATCGAAAGCCACTTTTGAAATAATTATTTCTTCCTAATTAAATATTTTTCGTAATCTAATCTTTCGAAATGAATCTCGTGTTTCACGTTCTAGATTGATTTGAGCATGGATGAACGGATTAATACACTAACTAACATATAACAATAAGTGATAACGTATTTTCTATGTCTAATAACATTTGTCAAATTAATCTTACATTTCATTTAAAAAATTAAATCGCCGCATAATTAAATTTTCAACATGCTCGCTTAAATTGAGATGTCTGCATTGTTATGAATGTGTTTCTAGAAAATTTAGGCTTATATATAAATTTTGATTCAAGACATTTCTTTCTAGACATAGTGCATAAAGTAAAAAAAAAATGTATATATATATATATATATTTTATTATTATTATTATTATTATTATTATTATAATATTTTTTTTTTTT
>CAIGRP010029646.1:0-77384 GCA_903798385.1 Fraxinus cuspidata | reverse complement strand
CCAACATTAATCTGAAATTCGTTTTAGATTTGCTTTATTCAATCTGTTAATATTCAGTTTGTAGCTTCCGTTTGCTGTTTTTCGACCTTACAGCCTGCTTACTAGAAATCGCATTGTCAAAGCTTGAAAAGCTAGTACTCTTGGATGAAGTTGCTCTACCATAAGAAAGATCTGAGACGTCTGCATTAATGTCTGAATATTCAGTTATAACCCCTGCAGATTCAATGTAAAGATTGGGAGGAAAATTCGGAAGATTGGCATCTCCAAGAAAAACCGCACCACCCTTCTCATAGAGGGTCTGTATTCAGGACGAGGATGTGTGTATAGGAGGCCAAGACTAAGAACAAATTCTACTTCATATGGATTATATTCCTCCAAAGTGCGATCAACTGCTTGAGTAAGTTTTCCTTGGAAGAGTAGATCTTTAATCCAGTTGACTGGTATGAGTTCTTTGGCATTTTTTTTGTGGCTCGATTGGCTTTCTTCCGCTGGCTACCTCTAACATAACTACATCATAACCATAACCATAAACATCAGTGTCTGTTGTTGCTTTACCTGTCCGTTTAAATTCAGTGGACAGGTATCCCAATGTTCATGTCATGTGTATCGTCTGTGGATGATTTCCATGTTCTCAAGTCCTCGCAAACCAAAATCCCTGAGCTATCCATTAAGATATGCATATATCAGGATGTTGCTCAGCTTCACATCATTGTGAACAACCCTATGGTCACATTCTCTGTGAAGGTATAGTAGTGCCCGTGCAACACCGATTAGGATCTTGTACCTGTATAAAACATAAACGAAATAAAAACTTCCACTTTCTAAATACTTAAAACTTTTAGACGTGGTAATTCAAAAGAAACTTCACATCATCGCTTTCTGTTGAGGATCACTTGGCAGTAGTTTGTCAGGACTTCCATTTTGTAGTTAGTCATAAACAAGATGGAGCCTATCGTGCTTTTGACACCATCCATGCAATTACACCAGGTTTCTATGCCTAAGTCTACCGTACTTGTTATTTCTGCTACAAATTCTTTCATCGCTTGCCTTGAATCACGAACAATCTTCTTTATTGCAACTTTCTAGCCTTGTACTGGGGACTACTCCCTTGACTTTCCCAAATCCTCCACTCCCTGTAACATTCCTCTCCCCAAATCCCCTAGTAGCTGCATGGAGTTTAGAATATTTAAATCTAAGAGCGCCAAACTCCACCTCCCAACCTTCTAAAATATCTTCCCCATTTCTGATCCTTGGTCGAAGATAAATTACACTGGATATATTTAAGATTACCAGATTAATACAGGCTAATGTAATCCGTACTACCAACCCTTTCCCATGCACTACCCGGATAGATTTCACAGGAGAAGTAAGTTTGAGAGATAGAGCATGCATACATTTTATTATGAACATTTTTAGCTTCTTGTATGTTCCATGGACATGGGAACTTGAAACACTTGCCATTAGAGGAAACGAGGTACAACAGACGGTTGTACACAGCTCCATCTTGTCTCTTTGTTATCTTGAGATTTGATTAGGTTTTTGTGCCAATTTCTAGGCTTCTTTTGTTTTAAAATTGAAGGACAAGTCATATTTATCCTCTTCAATCATACTTGTCTAAACATGAAGATTAATCCCGCACGTCGTGGATTCACAGCCACAACGTTGATCTACTTGGCTACGTCCACCCTTACCCCCATATAGGTTTAAGTCCCTGTCTACGGTTAGATATAGAAATCTCCCTATCACTACATTATGAGTCATAACATCCTACATTCGTTTCGATTTTTCTTTGAATATCCTGTTCTTCTTAAAATTTTGGATCAAAATAAGGTCTACTGAATATTGTAGCCTGGTACGTTCCACATGACGTACCAATAAATTTTCCTTACTTAATATAAACGTGCTTTGTGAAGGAAAAAAATAAAATTAATTAACTAATAATAATAATAATAATAATAATAATAATAATAATAATTAACTGATTTTTTTTTTAAAAGGCAGGAAAAAAGTCGCTCCGCCCCGTCTGAGGCAGGGCGGAGACGGAGCAAGGCTGGGGAGTGCCGCCCCGTTGCCATCACTAAGTAATATGGCAAGTAATGGTCATTTCTCGCAGAGGATTGGTTCAAATTAATCAATTGCATACTAGAAAGTGAAATTAACAGTTATATACAAAATTGATTAAATGGGGGTGGGGGGAAGGAAATCAATAAATTCAAAAATAGAAAAGATTTTAATTTTGAAATAAACAAAGAAGTTTTTGATTAAATATGTGAAAATTTTATTGAGGGGTATTTCGTTACCACGAAAATGATTTTCCTATCAATTACCACAATGGATTTTCGTTCTCTAAATTAACAACAATTCGAGAATAATTACAAGTTCAATTATCTCAATCTCTTCTTGCATGTTAGTTGAATAAAACAAGCTCTTCACTCAACCATATTCACTAAACAACCTAGAACAAGCTCTCTAGATTTAATTTAACAAAAGCATTACAACAAAAGAGATGGAGTTAAATTAAGGGTAAACTCACAAGCTCGGTTTACTCACTTAAGTGTTAATCCACGTACAATCAATTGAAATTTCCTCATAATCTATTGAAATGTAATTGCTACAAGGTTTTAGAATAACTAGCTATTACTTACTATATATATCCCAAAATAGCATTCATTAAAACAACTCAATCTTTTAGTTGTACACCTAAACAATCAAGAAGAACAAAATCAACATTTAAAACAATGGATTAAACATATCAATCAAGAGAGCTATAAAGCACAAAATAATTGAAAATCATAATTCGGGTTTGAAATCACCCCCAATCACCAATATGTTTAGTTATACATGAAATACGCAAAAATAACAAACAAATTCGTACAACACTAATGGAAAATAGATTAAAGAAAAGAAAAGCTTATTGATAAAGAGAGAAATTGTTAAGAGTTCTTCAATATCAATGGATATTCTTTTCCAAGCTATTTCACCATCACCATGCTCCAATCTTGCCTCCAAAATACCAAAGGAAATCAAAGGAAAAAGAAGAAAGAAAAAGAAAGAAGAGAAAAAATGAAAAAGAAAGAAAAAAGAAGAGAAAGACGCAGCTTCATTTCCAAAACAGGGGCTGCAGTTTTTTAATTTAAAACCCAATGCCTAGATTGCAGCCCAAGCCCCCAACTTTTGAAAAGATAATAAAAATGGTCCCCAAACTTTTGGAATTTTTGCGTCTTTGGTTCTTTTTGCTCATTTCTCGTGTAAATTCCTTCTAATCATCATTCAAACTTGGGTTTTCACCTACAAAATAAAAATAAATAAATTAAGTAATAATTGCTAATGAAAACTCACAAATATCTAAATTTAATGGTCCGAATAAGTGTAAAAACCTGCACTTATCATAGCCCATTACCTTATGTGCATATGGGGTAGCTATATTTGGAAGGCTAAAGGAGGGAGTTAAATGTTTCAATATTCACCCAACTTTATACCAATATCACAGTTTACTCACTAAACTTTATAGTACTTTACATTGCTCGCTAAATTCGGTCCATTTACACTCCATCCATTGTCTACCAAATTTCATTTTTCTTATTGTCAACGTATCAAATGGAAATTCCACGTGACAAATGATAGTCATTAAAAAATTACAACTCAGCTAAACCATCCAAGTAAAAGTTTCAACGCTCATCCAACTTATACTATGGTCACGATTTACCCATTAATTTTCAAAATACTTCCCAATGAATACTCATCTTTAAGAGTTGCACTCCATCCATTATCAGCCAGATTTCGTTCCCTTAGTTGCTGGCGTGTCACACAAAAATCCTACGTGATAAGTTATGGCATTATAAAATTACAACCCAGGCAATCATCCAACTTACCAAAATTGTCATATGTGAAATGTGTCCCCATAAACTTCTTTATGCCCTAATAGTTCGTTCCCAATTTCAGTAGAAAAAAACCCTAGCCTGCAATTCACTCATCTCAACCTTGTTCAAATAAATTATATACTGAGACATGATCGATCGTTGAGAAGAATGCAAAAAGCTACTATTATAAAGCCTAATTACCTATTCTACCATTAGTTTGACTTATCTCTAATCATAATCTTCCATTTTCATAGACGTGTGTCCGACCATTTGAGTAAGGAAATGTCGTCGATTTCTAATCAAATTGAGGAGCAAAGAACAACAAACACAAACCCGGCCACAGAATCTATCCTAGTTGTACACCAACTATTGAAGTTCGATGACATTTCATTCCTCAAATGGTTAGACACATTTCTAAAAAATGGAAGATTAGGACTAGAGAGACGCTGGGCAGATGGTACAATTGGGAGATAAAGTTTTATCAGTAGTAGCTTCTCTCATCCTTCTCAACAATTGACTTTGTCTTGGTACACAATTTAGTTGTACATGGATGAAAAGAATGAATTGGGGGCTAAGATTTTTGGGATTGAAAATGGAGACGAACAGGGCCTTAAAAAGTTTATGGGGCCGTTGAAGTTGCGTTTCACATATGTTAATTTTGGAGAGTTGGATGGTTTGGCTAAGTTATAAATTCTTTAATGGTAGTAACTTGTCACGTGAAGTTTTCATGCAACACATAAGCAACGAAGGAATGGATGGAGTACAACTCTTAAAGATGAGTGACCATTGGAAGTATTTTTTCGTTTGAAGACTAAACTGTGTCCATATTATAAGTAAGTTGAGTAATTAAATATTTTACTTGAATAGTTTGGTTGAATTGTAATTTTTTATGATCGTAACTTGCCACTTTGAATTTTTCATTTAACACGTCAGCAAATGAGACGAACAAAATTTGACGGATGGTAGATGAAGTGCAAATAGACAAAGTTCAGTAAGCATTATGAAACATTTTAAAGTTTAATGAGTAAACCGTGATCATGGTATAAGTTGGATGATTATTAAAACATTTAATTCCTAAACAAGGATATGCAAGTTGCGGCTATCCTCTCAAAAAATATTTTAATATGCATAATTCATTTATTTAGATAGATTTGAATATAACAATTACTAAACTAAAGATTCAAAGTATAAATAAGAACAATGGAATATGTGAATATCGAGTTTTTGAAGTTAGGCCTGGTTTAATGAGAAGGGAAAATTATCTGTTTGTCTCTATTAATTTATCTGGTCAATCTTCACAACTCAAATCTTGTAATGACAAAGACATACCACCTTAGCACAAAGTTGATAGGACACGTCTATGTAAATTAATCAAAAGCTTATACCTTTTGTCATTTCAGTGTTCCTATTATAATCAATCTATTCTGAGATAAAAACTAAATTAAGCCTCTATTTCCATAGTTGGAGTCGTAACAGATAGAACATAATAGGGATTGCTTTAACAGGATTTAAAGCCAACTAGTTTGGTGAAAAGAGATAATCTCTTCTTGAATACTACATATAATAAATGGTGATAAAGATTGGGGTTGGGTGCCACTAAGAGCAAAAGCGAGCTCCCATAATGTGCAAAAAGAAGTGACACAAATACTCATAATTCATCACCCCTTAATTCAACTCTATTACGCTTCTTATCAACTTTTAGTAAGTCAAAATAAGTTAAAGTAAAAGTGGGGTATGATAGTGATCGAGATATTTCTAAGTCGAATCCAATTTAAAATGGATTAAAATGTTCGCATCTTAGATCCGTAAATAAATGAAATTAACCCTATTTCATTATTACTCATATAAAGACAAAACAATATTCCATTTTTCTAACATAAGGTTAAAAGTCGGTCAGCAGGGGGGCCATGAAAACATGGAAAATAATATCCAAAAATGCAATTGATAGTCAATAGAAAGAAATAGGAAGCAAAGAAAATTAGGATGAGACCAAGTACAATTATTTTTAGGTGGGTCATACCAAATTGGATCTGTGGCCTACAAACCAAACTCGTGGACCCATGAAGCCCATGGTATATGTAATTTATTGGAATTGTGGAATGTATGAGAATGTAGACACACATCATCAAGGATTAAGGCGTTTTGCATCTATCTATCTATATAAGAATAGTGTATGGTCATGATTCATATATTCAAAGATGGCTAACTTTCTAAGCTAATCCATAATGTATAATTTACTACTAAACTATCTCAAATGTTGGACTTTTTCTTTAGTTTAAACAAAATTTCATAACGAATCGAGCTAATTCACATACCTCCATAATATGGGTGTAGTGGGTACATGAAGGCATCATACTTCAACCTCAAGTCCACTAAATACTTGAGACGACGAACTATTCCTCCCAAGTTACTCAATTAAACAAATTTATCCTTATCTTAATCCTCGAATAATAATAGCTTAAATACCATAAAAATATTAATGTAATCTAATCTACTTCCTGGGGAAACAACTAGAAAAAAAGGTTTTCTCCAATGCCAACCCTCATGTTTGATAAATATATGAGCTTGTTTGGTAAAAATAAAATTGATTTCTTTAAGTTGGAATTCCACAAATTGTGTAAATCAAAATCCATAAGCCCGGCTTATAAATCAAATAAGTTGGGAATTCTCATAAGAAAGCATCTTTTCTTTGCCAAGCATGGTGATTGTGAGTTTTACAAAATACATCGACAAGTAGTAGATATAATCAGAAGTGATAAAAAATAAATAAAAGTTACCAAACATGCATGGAGTGCAGCACACCATACTTAAAAGGTTATTTGACAAAATTAAAAATTTTAGTAGATTTAATAAAAGTTGATGAAATATATAGTTGAAAAATTAATAAAAGTTGTAAATCGCATAAAATGCGTTGAATCTTGATGTGCTGTTGATCAAAGCACACCTTCAATTTCACGTCAATTCCTTCTCTCTCCTTTTTTTGTTACTATAAATAGCATAACCCCCACAACCGCACCTTCACATATTCAAAGAGCCATCAATATATACATATTTTCTCTAGCTTATCCATTTTGTGCTCTTCATGGCAGATAGCAATTTCAAATTACCACCAGGTTTTCGATTCTATCCAACTGATGAAGAACTTATAGTCCATTTCCTTCTTCGAAAGGTCGCGCTTTTACCTTGCCATCCTGATGTCCTTCCAGATCTCGATCTTTATCCCTATGATCCATGGGACTTGAATGGTAATATCAGATACATTCCTTCTTGTAATTTAACTAATTGTTCTAGCTTGTCTAAGGCCTGTTTTCGTAAATGGATGACAACAAGACTTGAACCGTTTGAACATTTGCATGCAGGTAAAGCAATGGCTGAAAGCAACAAATGGTACTTTTACAGCAGAAGAACACAAAACAGAATTACAGAAAGTGGATATTGGCAGAGTATAGGGATCGATGAACCAATATATTCTAGTGCAAGCCAAAATTTAATTGGTATGAAGAAATATTATGCCTTTTACATTGGTGAACCTCCAGAAGGTGTCAAAACAGATTGGATATTGCAGGAATATAGGCTATCTGATTCTTCTTCCAGTTGTAGATCATCAAGGAAAAGAAATTCAAAAAAAGTATGTATAATAATTCAAATAATGTACATGAATAATGAAAAATTAACTAATTCGGTACTTCTCAATGTCAAA
Organism: Fraxinus cuspidata; assembly: GCA_903798385.1. Classification (NCBI taxonomy): domain Eukaryota; kingdom Viridiplantae; phylum Streptophyta; class Magnoliopsida; order Lamiales; family Oleaceae; genus Fraxinus; species Fraxinus cuspidata. The sequence goes on along the minus strand of CAIGRP010029646.1, from coordinate 69,824 downwards.
CATGTTATTTCATTTCTCACGGCTTATATTTGTTGCCTTTTTTGTTGTTATTGTAGGAATATAGTAAGTGGGTGGCATGTCGAGTGTACGAGCATGCTTGTGACAAGGAAGACGACGATGGTTTGGAGCTTTCATACTTGGACGAAGTTTTTATGGCATTGGATGATCTCGACGAAATTAGTTTGCCAAATTAGAAAAAAAGAAAAAAAAAAAAAGGAAAGAGAATATGATCTAATATTGTCTTATCCTATTGTAAATTTTCAAATAATATTATTGTTCTTAGTCCTTGGACCAAATGTCTTATCAAGATAATTGAATACAAAAGCTTGGTCTAACATGTAGATTTGAGCAATATGAGATTTGGCTTGGTCTAACAATTAATTGATGTTGATTTGGCAATATGACATTTGTTATGAAAAAGTATGATAACTTTTGTCCATGACGATGGAATATATTGAGGACGCTTTTAATTGTGAGGAAGTTAATAGACTTTTCGAACTTGAGAGGTCAAAATAAATTTACTCATTCCCCCTCAAGTAGGGAGTTTAAAAGGGACGTCGAGACGAAAAGATACCATACTCGACGTATGATCACGGAAAGTTTACTAGTTTACAATTTTCTCAGCCATCTACAAATGAGATAATTTATTTTCTTTTGTATCTTTAGTTGGAATTCACGTCGAGCCCCTCCAAATTTTTTAGAATGTTTATTCGTTTCTAATAAAGCATGCAACTTAAATAGTGGGTTAATAGAAAAAAAAAATGCAGAATACAACATTTCTAGGCAGTTTATATCAATGGCAAATGCTAACATAACATGCATGGAAGTTTCTGCAGCTACTAAAAAATGAGAAATACACTGCCAACCACGATAAGATAAGAATAAATTGTTAGTATTTTTATCGACTTTTTTACTGATCAAATTTTACTTTAAATTATACATTTTATACGATCTACGATTTTTATCAACTTTACATCTATGTCCTGTTTGGTGAGAATTAAAATCAGATTTTTAGTAGATGTTGATAAAATTGATGAAATGTATTGTTAAAAAATCATGAGACTCATAAAATATGCTGTCGAAATTAATTATTAACTTTGACTTAAATTAAGATATGCTTTTATATATTTCATCAACTTTATTAAAATTTGATAAAAACTTTTACCAAAAACTTTATGAAACAACCCCTTGATTATATTCACGTGCAGGGATTATTGGGGAGAATTGTCGGCTTATGGGCCCAATGACCACTGTGGGCTTTTTCAATTTTGAATTGGTTCTACCTGCACCTTTTTAACTTTTTTTTTTTCAGAAAAATTTAGGAATGTATTTGAAATATAAAATAATTTATTTTCAAAAATTACTACACTTTACATATTTTAATATTATTTCGCTGGTTCGAATATGATATTACAGATTATTGTTCTTCCCTTGCACCGTGTATTTGTTCACTTACTGATTATTTACGATGTTTTCAACTGATAATTGATTTTCGAATTTATCACCTTGCACAACATCTCCTGAAATTGAATTATGTTTTGTAAAAAAAATTCTGCATATACCCATTATCTGTGAGTCTTAGACTGTAAGCTTACAGATTTCAGAATGCAGATTCTTCTGCTGATGGGGTGATGCCATTATGCAATCGAGATGCTGGTAAATATTCGAAGGATCTTTTATATTCTTGAGCAACCCTGGATCGCGCGCGCCATTTACTGCTGAAGATCATTGGAAACAACGTATCTCGTGATTTTGGGTGTTGATACTGAATGTGAGAGATCAGTGGGATGATTTTGGGATTCTTGAATATATTATTTGGGGAGTTTGATTATGGACGAAATGGGTTTGAGAGGAAATTAGGATTTTGTTAAAGGGCTGCAATTACGAGGTTTTCTATGACTAATTGTGTATTAAAGCAGTGCATTTTTTTTTGGATGATTCGTGATGTCAAACATTATGATTAGCATGTAGGAGGTTATTATTATTATTTTTTTTTTTCATTTTTTACTACTAAAATTGCATTAAAAATGGAAAAAAAGAATAGTGAAAGTATTATCTAGAATATTATATAGATGTAGTTAGATGTAATTTCCACTTTTTTATTATATGATGGGTATTTGGCACATGCCCGTTTGATATAAATTAAAATTAAAATTTTAATTTAATATTAAATTAATCATAAATTTAATGGGTTCTATAGATTTTCAACCATACATTTTATTAATTTTTATTTAAAATCTATTGAAAATTTGATTTTGATCTTCATTGAGTGGGGGCTTCTTGGGTACTTGAAGCTAAAGAAAACTTTAGTTTGTGGCTGCTTACATAAGCATGAGTCATTTGTGACGCTAGCCTTGCCCGTCTTTAAAATCAATGTTCATTATTTCAATTAAAAGTAAAAGAAAAAAACAGATTGTCTGTTGCTTGGCTCCATCAAATTTATAACACAAGGTTGGAAAATTTTACTTATAATTAAATATGAGAAAAACTTTACGAATACAATTTTATGCTTTAAAACCTCGGTTGGATAAGTTCTTTCACACGAATGCATCCTTTTCAATTGGTTCCTAATGTTACCTATAGAAATCGAGTCGCAGGAAAGTGTTCTCCAATTTTTTGATGACTTGGGAAGAGGATGGAGTACTGTCTTCGATTATCTCTCAGATTCTAGCGTAAAAGTCTATAATTTTTTATATAGAAATATTGCATATATCAAAGCTACGGATGTAAATAATTAATCTAACATACCGAATATCTTGAATCCTATGCCTATATATAGTCTTACCATGCTTATATGGCATCAAGATATATGTACATGTGTCGTCACTTAGGATTACATGATACTTATAGGAATGGAAACGGGAGGCAAGAGGACGAGGCTGGACCAAGCAATCATCCTAAACCCATCGGGGATTTTTCAAGAGTTTAGGTAGGGATGAGTGAGCTGAGACTGGCATTAAAATATTTCTATTTACCATACATTTCATTAACTTCTATCAAAATGCACTAAAAAATTGATTTTGATCTCCATTAAACGGGGGCTTCTTGGGTAATAAAAACTAAGTAAAACTTTCTTTGGTTAGTGGCAACTTAAATAAGCATGAGTCATTTGTGACGCTAGCCTTGCACATCTTTAAAATTAGAAAAATGCTAAATGTACACGGGAGGTTACACCCCCGTGTACACTCCCCTCACAAGAGGGGGGGCCCACGGACAATAAAATAATCATGGGCGCCCCTCTTGTGAGGGGGGCGTGCGTACATGTAGCAAATATCTTAAAATTAATGTTCATTATTTCAAATAAAAGTAAAAGAAAAAAACAGATTATCTGTTGCTTGGCTCCATCATATTTATTACACAAGGTTGGAAAATTTTACTCATAATTAAATATGAGAAAAAAATTTTCAAATACAATTTTGTGCTTTAAAACCTAGGTTGGACAAGGTCTTTCACATGAGTGCATCCTTTTCAATTGGTTCCTGATGTTACATATAGAAATCGTGTCATAGGACAGTGTTCTCCAATGTTTTGATGACTTAAGAAGAGGATGGAGTACCGTCTTCGATTCTCTCTCAGACTTCTAGCGTAAAAGTCTATAATTTTTGATATAGAAATATTGCATATATCAAAGCTACGGATGTAAATAATGAATGTAACATACCGAATATCTTGAATCCTATGCCTATATATAGTCTTACCTTGCTTATGTGGTATTAAGATATCTGTACATGTGTCTTCACTTAGGATTACATGGTACTTTTAGGAATGGGAACGGGGGGCAACAGGATGAGGCTGGACCAGGCAATCATCTTAGACCCATCGGGGATTTTTCAAGAGTCTAGGTAGGGATATGTGAGCTGGGACCGACATTAAAATATTCTTATTTTCCGTTCCATTCCGTTTAATTAATAAATAATTTTTATTTTTGAAAATAATTTAAATTAAAAAAATATAGAAATAAAATAAAATGATATGGTATTGGGGAACATAGCGCATGAACCATATTTCCTATTTACCATTCGAGACCGGTTCTTCACCCCTTTTGAGGCGAGGCAATGTGGATTGGGAGAGGTGAATCTCGCCATCCCTAAGTATAGATAAGGATGTTCATCCCAAAAAATAAAGAGTGAAAATAAGGAGTGATTCTTTGACATTTCACTTTATGTCAATTGGTAGGCTACTATTTTTATCTAAACGGGCGAATTAACGGCACCATAGTTGTTTTTCTGGACTACTACTATCAATTCCCTATTATGTGTTGTCTATAATGTTGTATAACACTAAATTTTAGAACAAAAGGCTTAACTTCAACTTTAAAGGCATAATTTATATATAGTATTGTTGTACAACATGATTAACAAAATTTTTAACTTATTTTTGTTGTGAATTATTGTAGAGTTCACCCCAAAACATGTCGTGAATATTTATTTTATGACTTCTTGTAGTCACCCTTTAAACTTTAAAAAAAAAAGTCTATTAAGAAAAAAACGACTATTTCATTGCTTAAGCAACTTGTAAGCACTTGCCAATCATTCTTCCCATCCACCCCACAAAAATAAAAATAAATAAATATATATATATATATATAGAAAATGCAATTTACAAAGGAGATTTGCATGAGAGAGAAGACAAAAGCACTATTGTATAAGTGCACACTTTGCGCAACTGAATTGCGACCAAAGCTAACTCTCTTGTAATGAGTTTCATGTTATTTTATTGCTTTGGACTTTGGTTGGAAAAGACCAATGTATCATGATTGCAAAAACTCATGCCAATCTCAACTTGTTCATTAAGTTTTTAGTTTCTATTGATACACACACCCCAAAGAGGAAGAGGGAATGGTATTGACATGGACCCAACCCAAACCCTTTGATTATAGAGAATTATATTAATTGGTGCGTACAAAACTAACAAATGAATGATTGGAGGACCAACATTAGTAGCTTTTGAGTAAAGCTTTTGATTCACATCAAAGGTCAAAGGAAAAAACTCAAACTGAATCAACATCACTTGGAACTAAAAGTGCAAAGTGGAGACACCACTTGCAGCACAAATTAACATAACTCGAGTGATGAATTGTTGGGGTCGCTTTTTTAGGTTTGAAAGGGCCAAGTTAAAAATATACATAGACATACATGTATGAAAGTGTGGGACCACCAAAAAAAAATTTAGGACTCCAAGTCTAGGTCTTCTTGAAAGAGTAGTGTTATAACCTCGTCCCACATGAATGCTATATGCAAGTCACGTCATATTCAAAAGCACCATGTTGACATACAAATGTCCACAACACCATGAGCAGCCCAAACGATGGTGTGAACCTTTACATGACTCACTCAATCCACATTAGCGAAGCAAGGTCAACGACCCTGCTAGCCTAAGATGGAAAAGGCTCTATGAGGGAATTTGTTCCCCATCAAGGTCAACGACCCTGCTTGCCTAGTTTTTCCTAAAAATATTCCATGCAACATGAAGGAAAATATATGAAATCAAATATCTAACCAAATCTATGTGCATTTTATTTCTCTTGTGCTTGTATCTTATTTTTTCTAGCACTAACTTCATCGTCAGTGTGCAAACGGTAGTTGAACCACTTTCATAGATAGCTACCTTTGCAAGCTCATGATTCTTCGAGTTCAGGAACTGGTGGATGACAAATTGGTCAAGATCTTAAGAGATTTTGATATTGGAAAAAGATACAAAGAAAGGTGTGAGCATGCACACCTAGAAAAAGGAATGGACTAAAATTATAGCCTTAAGAGCGAGTAGAACGCACTAACTCTAAAAACTCCATTTTTTTTTCCAAACTCATTTTCAATCACACATTTTTTCAATAAAATAATTTTGCCAGTAAACTCAATTTTTTTTCCTACTTTTTAATTACACATCCTCCAATAAAAATAAAAATAAAATAAAATAAACTATTACAAAAAATGGGGTCAAACATACCCTGAATTGGACAATTGATTTCATTAAGTTATAATTAGTACTTAGAAAACTTCTAGCTTAAATTCATGCATAGTCCCCAACTTGAACAAAAAACTCAAGGGAAGACGTGATGGAGATCATAATCAATAAAATGTTACTTATCAAGATTAGATACTTGTATTAAGAAAACAAATAGATTTTTTTTTTTTTTGAAGAATTTCTTATATTTGAATTACTACCTTCCTTTCTTAAGATAATACTCGAAGTGAATGTTGGTCTGACTAAGTCACAAGTCATAGATCACTAGTTCAATAGTTAGGTCACTATAGACAGCGGATCGATATTTAAGATAATCATCTAAGATTTTGTAAGAATACATTATTACTCGAGCTCTTTAAATCATCGACATCATCAAGCTATGCAAAATGTGAACGCGACATGTAGGTAAAGCTTTGCAAGAGCTTTTCTTTTCTTTTATTTCCCCTTTCTACGGGGTTTTAAAGTATAAACAAAAGCAGGTTTTTCAATTACGTACACTCAAATATCGAGTTATTTAATACCCGATCCCAACAAGACAAAGTTTTACAAAAGTCCATGGCCATAAGAAGCCCAGTTAAATATCAAATAACCCATCAGAATCCAAGTCCGAAATCCCTCGTAGCCAGCCCAAGTAAAAATAATGCAAATAATAAGCAATAACAAAACTTCATAGGGGAGAGAGAGAGAGAGATTCTATTTGCTTCTGAAAAATGTTACAAAGATTATCTCTTGACACCATATGGTTACACCTATTTCAAGATTGACAAAGAAGTACTAGATTCTCTTTCGGATAGGCCCTGAATAATCACCTCAATTTCCAATCTTGATTAATGATTAAACTAGTTCAAAATCATTGTTTACATTTGTTACGAGGTCGATAGAAGATTTAAAGAAAATAAGTGAATAACGGATAAAATGGCTCACTACCCAATAGAAACGTCCAAGGAATTTGGGGCTCGGAAATCCCTCTTCCTCTTTGTTTTGTACATTTCATATATTTGGGTGCATTTAAATACTCTACATAGCAAAATCTACTAGCAAAAGCTTCAATGGTAACCTCCAGTGTTAAATTGTACTTTTGCTAAATGTCCTTGCATTCCATCTCTTGCATATTGCTGCCATGCTATCTGCTCTTCTACTAACAATCTCTGCTTCTTCTCCATCTCAGACATTTGCACATATGGTGGTGGCGCTATGGCAAGTGAGGCGGCAAAAGGGTCGTTATTCGTGGATGACTGGGTGGCACCACCATGGGCCGATGGTGGTGCTGGTAGTGCCAGCATGGATGGCCTCCCTGCTGATCCTAGTGCAACACTACTTGCACTTCCAGTGGTTATAAGTCCTGAAGAAGCTGCTGCTTGTGCTGTTTCTCCTTGTTTATACATACCATCAAGCATCAATGTATCGAAACCTCCCGGCAGGGTTGGATTCTGATTAGACAGGTGGCTGGCAGATTGAACCAGGGCTGTTTCCCAATTATCACCAGATTCTTTAAAGGCTTCCCATGGGGGAATTGTACTTGTTGGAGCTGCAGATGTGGAGAGATTGCCATCAAATAAAGCTAAAGCCAATTCGTTTTCTTGTTTCTCTGTGGTAGCTCCTGTATCTTCACCTAAGTTCAACAAATCACCTTCTTCTTGAGTTTTTAGTACTTCATTTTTCGGTTCCGCCACTTCCTCTTTCTTTTCCTCTTCTTCAGTCTCTTCAGGAAATCCTTCTGGTGGTGGCAATGCTTTGATTGCATTCATGTCTTCTTCTTCTTCTTCTTCTTTTAGTTCTGGCTCCTTTTTTTCTTCAACAGGTTCGGGTTTCGCCTCAATAGCCCCACTCTTTTGAGACATCATAGACTTTTCTCTGATAAACTCATCCATGACATCGAGTTTCTTTTGTGCGATTTTCTCAACATCTGGATATTCAGAAGAGCGTGCAATTCCCACCGTCTTACACCAACCATAGAATGAGTCGAGCTCATCGTACTGCTTTGAAACACGACAGAAGATTTCAAAAACTTTTACAGAATCTGAAATATCAAGCTCCATGAAACGATCGATCAAGATCCCCAATATTTCTGTTATGTCATAATAAAGATTGAAACTCTGTTTAACTATAGGATAGAGAGCTATGGTGACAACCCTGTTATGTTTTGCATAACCTGCATTTTTCAAGTTAAATAGGTATAGGGCATTTGATAGGAAATAAAGACTAAATTTAGATAAATATATTTTACAAACCTGTTGGCCTGCATGCTAAGAACCTCTCAAGAAGTTGTATAAGACGATGAATCATAGAGAAAACTCGTTCATTAGTCATTTCCCTCAAAGGAGTGCCCCTTGCAACAACGGCTTTGGACCCAACTTCCGGATCTTCATCCTCTTCATGATGTGCATATGCACCATGTTTCCCCCTGCGCCCTTGCATCCCAAATTCAAGCTGTTCATCCAAATACAATGCGTAAGTCCGCACAAATGCCGAATAATCCCATGAATTCGATTTCGTCGTATCACGAAAATCAGACATGTTGAGGAGTCGAGTGCCACGTCTGGTGGCGAAGAAAATCTCTTTTTCATACGCGGGATCGCCCTCGGCCAGCAGCCTCTGAATCAGCATCAGTGATTTCAAAGCCACCACCCAGTTTTTGGTTTTGTTGAGGCGCCTGGATATGGTGCTAACGCAGGACGCAACGTGTGCGCGCGAGTAGCACGTTAGGCTAAGGATTTCGCGGATATGCCTCTCCTCGGCGGGGTACTCTTCGTGCCTAGTGGCCTTCACAATGGCCACATCGAGGTCGGATAAGGAGGCGCTGCTGCCAACTTTGGCTAGGCTAATGCTCGTCTGATCCTTCACGGCCCCAATGGCCTTCCTAAGCTTGCTCGGAGCCATAAATTTTAATACGATGAGAATAAATTGTCAACCTGAAATGATTATAAGTTAAAATTAATCAATTTTTTCGATAAATACAGAAGAAATTAATACTCTTCTACATTCATTAATGCATTCAGAGTCTATATTTAATTCATGTAAGGTCGTTGGAAATAAGACTCAATAGGTGCACCTGGACGTCCTAACTATATTGAAAACTTCGAGAATGGCTTGGAAATTACGTATATAAAATTTGTGTTGGCCTAATTGATGAAACTAAGAATGTATATTATTGTATTTGCAGGAAGAGAATAACAAGAACGGAAAATGATAGGAAAATAGAGAAGAAAACCAAATATTCTCTCCTCCAATTCCTCACTCACACTTTGTTTGTAAGTACCAATTTTCTTTTAATTTCCTATTATGAAAAGTTGTCCTTTATTTTAGCAAGAAACGCGGGTAGCCGATGGAAGTCAATGGTAGGTATCAATAATGAAATTTGTATATGTAGAATTATAGCTAAATGGTACGCCAGTCCCGGAGATGCAGACAAAAGTTATGATAAATAAATTTCAATAAAAGTTTATAGAAATTGTGGGTTTCATAAAATTGAAGTTTGCTTCGTTGAAAGGTTAATATTAAGAATATTAGCAAAATTTTATTAACAAGTACGTGATAAAATACGTGATGGCGAATTGTGTTGAACATTAATTAGAGATGTGGGATTGAGTCAAAAGTGCTCTCGAGATAGGGTTTGAAGAAGATCGATGCTTCAGAGTTTGCACTACAAGCTTCAACAATTCAACTTCACATTTATGTATTTTTATTCTAAAATGCGGTGATGTATTCTAAGCCCATGTTTGGTCCGGATTAAAATCTGATTTTAATTCAAGTCAAACTATCAATATTAACTATATCTTTCATGGGTCCCACAACTTTTCAACCACACATTTCAAAAACTCCTATCACAATCTACTAAAAATTTAATTTTAATCTCCACCAAACACCCTATAAATTTGCTATGTGATTTACAATTCGATCATGAATTAAACTTTTTTAATTGGACGGACTATGTAGCCGAGTTTTGAAGATCAATTTTCATTTTCACATTTTGACTCGAAGTATGTTTTTACTTTTTATATTGTATTAATTTCTTTATTATTGTCAATGCTTTCAATTATCTAAAACCAATAGTTGAATGGTTTTTTGCTCGAGTATGACTTTCAAATTAGTTAGGAAAATTCAGACAGCTGCATGAAGATATATTGTCAAAACTTGAGACAAAAATGAACTGTATTAACTATAGTGAAATCGCGAGTTCAACCACTTCAATCTCAAGTTAAGACTGTCGATCACTTTTTCAATGATTTAGTTTAACTTAATTTAGATTTAACTTAAAATCTACTTAAAATTCATTCGTTCAGATAAAATTAGAGTGGACAGTTTTAGTAGGAACAATATTCTACTTCATCACTTTATACCGCTTATTGTCATTTCATTTCACCACAAACAAGTTTTTGGTATCACTGTCTAAGCTATAATTTTATTAATATCGATACCCGTTAATAATAACTTTTGTTAATTTGTACCTAACTATAATTTTGTTACCTTCCTTTATTTATAATTCAATACGTATTTGTCCTCTGCGTGCAAGAATGATTAATATTTAGTTTTCCTTATATAACTTGAGCAGCATTAAAAACATTATCTATACATTAATATTAATAAAATCGTACTGTGATCGAACACACATATCTATAAGACACTCACTAGCGAACAATATTTCACAAAAACACAGATTTATTTACTTTTTTCCTTCAAACTTGTCTAATAATGTCCAAAATGTTGGCCTATCGAACATGCCACGCGACCAGATCCTTGTCACAATTTATCAATTAAATGCTGAACATAAACGCCTGATTTCTCCTTCCGAGCCTTTCAATACACCAATCTTGCCCATTTTCACCATAGCTTTTGCAAAATCTGCCTCAAATGATGGTCCTACAAAGGGACCAAAGAGCCCGAAATAGGAGTCCACAACTTTTTTTGTTGCAGCATCTTCGTAAAGCCTGGCATCAGTTTGTAGCACAGCAAATCCACTTCTAATGTTCTGTAGAATTCGATTGTCAAAGGTTTGGCCGCTACCCCGGTCCATAGGTAATCGAGAATTAATATCGCCACCTTGAGGACACGTCGCTTTTAGCTCCGGTAGGAACTCAGGATTTATCGAGGGGTCGGAGCCACCACCCTCGAAGAATTCGTAAAGCCGTTTGGTCATGAAGAAGCATGCCGTTGTCCCAATTGTATGTGCAGCTGAGAATCATATATATAGTAGTTAACACATTGTTACAATTAGCATTAAAAAAAATTAAAATTCATATTCCGTATAATTACACAATATAATTGAAGGATAATTGTTATAATAATCTCAATAAATGTTACTGAAATGGTCCACACGTATTAATGCATTAAATTAGAAAACATCCCCCACAAATTGATGGAATACACGTAATTAAGCATTAAATGATAGATTACTTAAATGCAATGTTATATTATTCATTTAAATGAATCTATCAAGTAATCATTTAAATTGTTACTCTAGTATCACTGATGCTGGATAACATTATTGTTTTTTATATATATACATGTAGACAAGTAGTATCACTACCATAAACATTCAAATTAAAATCTCATTTTAATTATTTACGGACTAATTCTAGTTTTTTCTAGTTCAACCGAAGGGTTAAATTTCGACGACATTAGTTTATAGTCTTACTGTTCAATCACACATTTTATAGATCCAAAATTATTATTATTTTTTTAACTAAATATTTAATCAATTTTTATTAAAATTTATTGAAAATCTAATTTTTTTTTTTAACGTAGGAACCCACAGCCGCTACTCGTAAGTGCGTACTGGATAAACCTAGCTTCATGTGCAATACCCCGCAAATCACACAAGAGAGATAAACTGCACTAGGCAAGCCCGGTGCTAGTGCTCGATCGAAAATTCTAATTTTTATTAAGGGTCACGATGGCTGAAAAGTGAAAACAGAAAACTTGCTCATATCCCTTAAAATGTCTACCGACTGAGACAAACACAAAATCTGCATGTTTATGCGTGCATGTTTCTTCGTGTGTTGTGTACGTGCCAGAGTGAGGGAGAGACACGTACGTAGATATATATATATATAAAATACATATAGAGAGAGAAAGAGGTAGAGAGAGAATGTGCGTGTACAGCTGAGAAGCACAAGTTCCTTCCCCGACAGTCCTTTCTGAAAAAACTTGGCTTTGAGTGTGTCAATGGAGTCTGTAACATCAGGCATATCAGATGCCAAAGAGACATTCGAAACCAGTCCATCTCTTCTGCCGGTAGGAACCTCGTACATCGGCCCATTTGTCTGAATCATTAATGATTCTACATTAATATCATTTCAGAGAAAACACACACACAGCCATGTAAAAAAAAGGAAATTGTATTGATCACCAAAACCACTGCGTCTCTAGCAGCCAAGGCAATTATGTCTGCACAAGAAACAATTCCTGGACACGCCGCTTCCAATTCAGTCTTTGCCCTTGCTATAATATCAGCCCCTCCCACTCCTTCATGCCCAAATGCACGGTGCTCGTCAGTATGGAGGCCAGTGTCTATCAGTATTGACCCGTCACACCCCTGAAAAGAGAAAAAGAAACCCGTAAATATCGAAAAATACTAATTGCATGCAGAATTTAAGTGAGACTGTGAGAGAGATACGTGAACAAAGCAGTCATGGAAGTGGAGTCTAAGCAAGATGGGTGGAGCCCTTGGTTCGGAGGCGGCGGCTTCACTGACGACGCGGCGGACAATGGACTCGGCGTTGGGGCAGGTGTTAGCATAGAAGCCAACTCGGAGGCTATGTGAAACCTCAATTAAGCAACTCAAAATCAGCATCAGAAGAGGTACCATTTTCTGAATTCTCTAAGTAATCCTAGATTATTATAAATCGGTGTGTATCTTGCTCTTATAATCTGTGAGGAAGAAGATGAATGCACGAAAAGAACTTGAGAAAAATGATATATATATATAAATGTACTTTTGGGAGATTTTGTTTATTTACGTGTGGGGTAGGGTGGTGGTGGGGACCAGCCTAGATTAAAAATATTATTCCTTTTGCAATAAATATAGTATTGAAATGTCAAGATTTTATTTATATTTTCATAAATAATATTTATTGACGTCCAGTTTATGCCCCAAAAATACACTGATACACTATCTAATGTGAATTCAATGAAGTTAATATTAATTTTTTGTTTCCCGAAAATTGATAAAATTAATTGGTTGAATTAGTTGAATAATGCTATTTATCATTATGATAATAAATTGTAATCCATTGTCCTCTCTCTCTTGTATAAATTGAATTGTTCAATTCTGTTATTTCATATGGATTATCACACCATCGATGATTTATTATTATGATGATAAATAACATTATTCTTACTAGATGTATTAATGAGTAATGATATTCATCCCCATTGGGATTGAAATCGGTCTATATGACTATTACATGGCATTAAATGATAAATTCATNTTATGATGCGCAGTTAGGCCTTTAATGGTATTTTAATTACACCTATTGCATGTAGGGAATGAGCTCCAATTTACGTGGCAATTACGTGACATTAAACGATAGATTCATCTAAATACAAAGTCACATGACTCATTTAATTGAGTTTATCATTTAGTGTCATATAATTGTTATATAGACTGTGGCTCAACTCCAGTGGGAATGAATAACATTATTCTGTATTAATTGCAATTAGAACTACACACGTCTTTTACATTATCTCTACATTCTATTAAATTTATCTAGATTGGTTTTTTTTTTCCTTCCGTTTTCTTGAAAGAATGGGCAACTTGTTTTGTAAGACAAGTTGTATAACACTATAATGTTATCGTTATTTCTATATTCAATTAAATTTATCAAGATTGATTTTATTTTTTTTAGTTGTCCTTGAAACAATGGACAGCTCGTTTTGTAAGACGAGTTGTATTACACTACACTGCTATCATTATCTTTACATTCTATGAAGTTTATCAAGATTGATTTATATTTTCATTTTCTCGAAATTACAATGCGTGTTGTAAGATGAGTTGTGTAACACCATACTCTATTAAAGGAAAAAATGAACATAAAGAAATCTCGACTGTTGAGCTATTAGATCCTACTCTAAAACGACAAAAAGTGCAACCAAGTTGTTAGAGGTGTCGCTCTTTAACGATAGCATTAAAAGCCTCTTTGACAATCATTATTATAGATAAAAAGAGATTCGAATAGTAATTTTTAGAAGAATATGTGGTTAAAAAGTAAGAAAAAAATTTGGTATACGTGTAGAACATTTTATTGTGCGAATGCATAGTTGAAAATAATCCTATAACAAACTATAAATTAAATTAATGGGTGCCATCTTCTGTCTATTTATTGCAATTAGAGTTGCATATGTCTCTTATCACTATCTCCATATAGAATGATTTATATTTTCGTTTTCTTGAAAACCACGAACAACTCATTTTGTAAGACGTGTTGCGTAACACTGTATTGCCATATTATCTCTACATTCTATTAAAATTTATTAAATTGATTTATATTTTCATTTTCTTGAAAACAATGATCGAGTTGTACAACACTATACTTCTTTGAGCGGGGGAAAAGAGAGAAAAATAAAAAAAGACAAAATCTTGACCACTGTACGACGATTGTGCTACATGTACATTACAAATTACATATTTGTTTACCAATAAATGATGTGAAATATGATTAGGTCAAAATCACGTCAACCAAATTTAAATAAAAAAAAATATTTCTCACTTTCATTTTAACACCGTATCAATTTGTAAAAGATTATGCAAATGATAATGTACAACAAATATTTTCTATTGTACTATTCGGTCCTACTTCAATACACGCAATACCGAACATAATCAATTTCGGTTCTTTTCAATAAAATCTCCATGGAACACGACATAATTAAGAAGAAGGATAATAACCATATGCTAATCTGACAAATGAAAACTCAACAAAAGTTTGGTTCTTTTCACAATCAATAGCAGATTTCTGATTATACGAGGGAGGGAGGCACGAAGGGCACAAGATCCAGATCACAAAATTAAATAGCTCCCATACAGAGCTCATCAACTCCGTTTACAACACTAAACTTAAAATCTAGCAATCAGTAACCCAATAGAGAACACAAGGCAAGACAACATAAAAGGTGCACTCCCACAAAAGTTTCAAATTCAACTTCACTCTTCACACAAATCAAATGCCATTTGCCCATCAGGTGATAGATGGTTCAAGACAAGTACTTTGGGAACACAATCATACTTGATGTATAATCATGGATGACAATCTTATTGACAATATGCCACGTGGCAAATTGGACAATCTGAAAAACAACTTTTTTTTTGCAACCATCAGTTTTTTGATAGTTCATACATTGTCTACCACATTGTCATTCATGATTGTACAAATAGATTAATCCATAAAACTAAAAGCTTCACACGGTCTCTTCCTATACATTAAAAAGTCAAAACACGAGAATATCGGGCATAAATCTCAATGCGGGGCAATCTTATATAAGTCAAGATATTCATTAGATGATGCAAAAATAAAAAGTGAGAGACGCAAAACCTATTATTATGAAACTGGGGGGGCATGTGATGCCAATTCTTTCTCATCTATTTCATGCCATATAATAAAATTGCTCTATATATCCAATCTTTTTTCACCAGTACAACTTTATAAATGTTGCTACAGAAAAGTAAAAAATCACACGTGGAACAATATTAACCAACATATTGTCAGACCATTTACCTTTCCCATACCATAGCACATAACATGTATAGGTAAAATTTCAACATGAGAGTTGCAGTGAAATATTTTTTTCCTCTAGCATCCCTTCATCTGAATTGAGCACAAGTGATATTAACTGCCAATGCTTTGCAGTATACACCTCATGTTAAAGAATGAAAGAATCACCATCAGAAACAGTAAGCAAGAAATAACAAATTGAAATTGTTTTCTACGAGCAATATCACTCCAACAAATAATATCTTTCAAGATATTGCGTGTTCAGAAACAATAGGATATGTACCAAAACAAACAAGAGAACAACATATATTTTAATATTTTACAACGTGACAGAACCGTCAGTTTTCTAACTCTTGCTACCTTTACAGATTCCACTGAATAACTAATGAAATACATAACATTTCAAAATCACTTTCTTGCCTCCAACCGTGGTAAGGTTTAGAATAGACTGCAAAACATGGAAGAAAAATATTACAGGATTTACTCAGAAAAAAGGAATTAGAGGTTAGGGAAGAGAATAAGCAAAATGGACATTATGCCTACATCTGCAATTAAAGAGTGATCACCATCCATCAACAATGCATCTTTTCAATAGCAGATGATTGTCGGCAGGCTGCCAATGATAACAGACCGATGACATGTTAACTCACTCTTCTTCTCTTTCTTTTATATTCTTCGCTACTGTCTATGTATTTTTGTTTTCATTTCCTCTAGGTTCTTCTTTTCTTTTGGAGTCAAAGGAAACAAAAATACTTCAACATCCAAAACTAATACCATGCCAGCTTTGGGGATACCATGTCACTTCTTTTAGTTTTTATTTTGTTGTGTTCTGTTAGTTGTTTCCAACAGTCTGGTGTTTTTCCTTTTACTTTCTGGCAACTTGGTTAATCAACATTCACCCTTGAATAACATGCTTAAATTATATTGGCTAATAATAATAAATAGTTGAATGATTTAAACTTCTTAAAATTGGTCAAGTCTTCTTATTGTGGTTTGGTTTTTGTACTCTGGGTTGTATTCTTATAGTATTTCGTACTGTTCTTTCTATTTGTTCTGGGACCGACACCAGGACCTCGAGCCTTGCCTAGCCTCCGCCTTGATATCCTATTTAGACCTTTTGCAAATTGCTTGAAAAGATACTTGTTTTAAGGAGGAGGATGACATACGCAAACATGTGCCACTACTAACACAGCAGATTTTTGGAATTTGTATAAACATTGAATTCATCAGTAAAAGAAAAAATAGGAGTAAAACAACTGTTAGTACCTGTTTTTATCTAGGGTTCTTCTACAGATGGACCACTGACAGAAGTAGACACTTGCAAATTAACTGGACAGTAACCAAGTGAAACATTAGACAGCGTCCTAGATTTTGAACAACAATTCATAGTCAATCCAGCAGCAGAGGCCCGATTTTCTTTCTGCAAATCATCAGAATACAGGTAGGTTTCACAATTTGAGCCAGATTTTGAACATGTCACCCTCGGGCCATACTTTAAAAAATAGGGACCGGGCTCTTTGTAGAAACTTCCATCTGACAAAATCAATTTGTCATCACAATTTACAAGCAAACTAGTCTTTCTATTAACCAAAGAAGAAACAGCCACCTGATTTTCATTCTGAGATGCATCAGAATGCAGCTCGGTTTCACAAATTGAGCCTGATTTGGCGCCAGTTCGCCTCAAACCATACTTGAAAAAATAGCGGTCAGGCACCAAAGTTATCTCAGCATCACATTTTACTGCACAACTATCCCTACTGTCTCCCAAAGGCAACTCATGCTTCCAATCATCTTGCTGATGATACTGAGGTTCCAAGGCCACACTGTTGTAAAATCCAGAAGTGCATTCCCCAATTACAAGTACCTTTCCATTTTCTTGGCATGTCTTCAACTTGAACCTAGTCTGCTTGTAAATTATAGGCTCTTGCCTAAATCTTTCTATTGCGTCACTGGGGTTCAAAGGACACACTAAATCTTTCCGATTAAACTCAGACTTAAAAACCATGACACTGTCATCATCTACTTGCCATAACTTCCTATTTTTATCCCTCCTGTAAATATCACCATTACTTGTCAACAGACACCCAGACTTAGCACCATTTGAATGTAAACTGTACTTCAAATCATCTTGCTGATTAAACATAGATTCAGAGTCCATGGCATCGTCATCATCTACATGCCATAACTTCCTCTTTTTGTCCCGCTTATAGATAACACCATTGAATCTCAATTGAGACCCAGAGCAATTTAAATGTAACTTGTCATTTGAATCAACGTGCTGACCATACTTAGATTCAGAAACCACAAAGTCGTCGTCATCTACTCGCCAAAACTTCCTCTTCCTATCCCGCTTGTAAGTTAATAGTCCCTGTTTCAATTTATCCGCATGAAGACAAGAATCATTCTCACCAGTCCTGATAAGTATTTCGTTCTCCATAACATTAATACATATCTCAGGATTCCTACCTTCATCATTATTTCTTCCTAAACCCGACTTTCTAGATGACAAACTATCAGAATTCCTACTCTTCAATATCTCGAAACAACTCGACTTCCCATCGCATTGATTCCTTAAAATTCTGGGCGAACTATTCATTGCTCTATGCAATTGGATGGCGAATTCCACATCATCCACAACCTCAATTGCATCGCTACTGATATGATCACCTTTCTTACCATTCTTAACTGCCATATCCAACACAGTTTCTGCCATATCCAACGCAGTTTCTGCCAACTCCACTGCATTCTTCGCCACCACAGACTTCCTCAAAGACTTCTTCTTTCCAATGGCTACCATCTTCACATTCTTCTCCCCCTCACATTCCACCTTCTTCCCCTTCTGCCGACAGTTTTTCAAATCCCCCTCAGTTGCACAAGATTTCACCACATCCTTACTATCACTTCTCCTATGAATCCTGACCGAATTCTTTAGCAAATCCGGAACCCAACAATCCACACATACCCTAAACCCTAACCCTAGCCCCAAATAACACCACGGCGTGCAATCGCCATAATTGTTAACACAATCTTGGTGAATTCGGCGACCACAATCACGACATTCAACAATATTACCTGAATTCGCCGTTTCTTTGAAGCAGTAAGAGCATGTTTGGCCTGATTGAACTTTCTTGCTGCATTTTCTACACAAAAGAACAATGCGCCAGACGCTGTCCAATGGTTGCAGCTGATCTTTCGGGTTGCTGTGATTGATTCGGATCCCGCAGCAATGACAATCGGATAAATTTGGAAGGTCCCGGGTCCTCTTATCGGACGGTAGAGTGGTGGTTGATGAAGATGGGGCAGAATTCGGCGGCGTGGCGGGTGGGCCGAGTTCGGTTTTGGGCTTGGAATTGTGATCGACGATATGAAGCTTTTTTGGTGTCATCGGATTTGCAGAGGATCTCTGATCCTGTTGAAGGGGTTTAATTTCCATACAGAAAGTGTTGCGTTTAGTAATTCCGTAACGACGGTTTTAGAAGATTAAAAACATCGTGTAATTTCGTGAACCGACGAAATCAAGGCATAAAAAACTTTGAGAGGATTACTGTGGCAAACCCGAATTGGGACTATCAACTAACGGAAACTCGATTGTGATATATGAATGAGATTTTGGAGAATACGACCTTAGGCCTATAAGATTTCAATGTGAAAAGAGGGACCAAGTTTTCTCGTACATAACCAAGTTCAGTTTGTTACTCCCTTCGTCTCATTAAAAAAAAATTATTGTAAAATAATTTAAATACGAGTAGGTCATATATATATTGATAACAAGACATATTAAACATGAGCATAATAAAAAATTAAAAATTATATATACTTTGGAATAGACGAATAAGAAAAATAAGCATATCTTTATGGACTAATGGAGTACATGAAATGATAGAGTGATTTGTTTTTGAAAAAGATAAAATAAGATATCTCTTTGAATTTTAAATATTCAAACATTGATCTCACACGAGAGTTCGACCCAGAATGATAATTCTGTTAAGAAACGCAAAACATGTTGGGCTCAAAAATTATTTGAAGTCATACCAAATGAAAAAGGACGCACCGTAAATAGTGCTATCTCCTTGCCTATGAGAGGAAGTATGATTATATTGCTACCACAATTTTTAATTGATACACGCATTCTAATTATATTTAAGTTCCTTAATCTTTGTTTATTGTAGCAATTATTTTCTTAAAATTTTTTGTTGAATTCATGTCTTCAACTTTCCATTAATTAGTACATCTCGTTTTTATTAAAATATTTTGTTTTCATACTTTGAGATGAGAGAAAAATAATTTTTTGCACTTTTTATTTTTTATAAATATGATGGAAAAATAAGTTGTTTTACATCATTCCGACGGACTTTTGGATATAAACTTGTAATCAAATACAAAATGTGTTAAACTAATGAAAAGTGTGAGGATAAGATTGACATGAAAAACTATTAAGGATATAACCGCTATAATGACCAAAGATTAAGATGCAATTAAAATATTGTTCATGAAATAAAAATTGTGTTGTGAATATAATTAATCTTGGAGAAATTGATTTGACGATATCAACAAGATATGAAGCCTCTGTTGAATCCCAATTGCTATTTCATGCAGTTCGTTTCGATGTTACGAAAATGAAGGATCCACAATAATGACGAATTACTTGAATAATCATCGCATTATGGCACTTTTCAGTACGATCTCATGAAATCTTCCCTCTGCGGATTCAATTACTTCTGAATGACCAGACCAGTAAACTTATTACTTACGTTTGTCCAACCAGAGAGAAAAAAGAAGGGAATTAAATAAAATCTTCTTTTTCTGGAAGAGATTATTTGAAGTAAAAATCTTTTTTTTTTGAATTGTTAAAAAAAAGAAGAAAAAAAGTGCAGTAATATGTAAGTTTGAGAGAAAAAAAAAATGATCTTCAAATAAGACGTCCTGCAGAACAAGCTCGAATCTCTGTCAGATAATTTTATGTAAATACTAGTGTACACACGTGAGATGCACGTGTTAGAGTTTAGTTGGGTAATTAATAGCTTGGAGTGATTTTTAGTGATTTTATATAAATTTTGAGGAAATTTTCGTCATAATTGTAAAAAATGAAAAAAACAATTTCTAGTGATTTCAACGTGTTGTGAGCTTAAATGAAACATCTACCACATTATCACCCTTTCTCATTATCTCAGCCTAACATCTCGCTTATGTTGCTTCTTCCTCTTTTCTCTTTATTATTACTCTCTGGGTTTTGAAAGAATCTATAGATGGTATAATACATACACACAGTATATCACAAACTTTTGAATAGAAGAAGAAATTGTTTCTAAGCACAACTAAGCACGGATAGAAAGATCATACAAAAAGATCAATAAACAATAATTGAACAAACACAATCCCAAACTAAGAGTCGTTTCATCGAAGTTAATTCTAAAAATTATCCAGTTTTTCAATTTCTATTAAGCCTGCACAAGGGAAAAGGATATTAGCAAATGACAAGGCAGATTATTTGACAAATACCATAAAAGAAAAACATTAAAAGATTGAATCATCAAGTAATATCATTCTATTAATCTATTATAACTTTATAGAATTATTTCAGCTGGTTTTTTGCCCTGTTTCCTCAAAGGGTGTATCAATCTACAAGCAATTGTAATCAATATATCGAAGAAGCTGAACAGTGATAAAAGCAAAATAATAAAAGAAACCAAAAATTTACCTCACGGGGACACGACATGTCTCCGTGTGGCACGGAGGTACCGAGCTTGCCTCCGTGCCTCACGGAGAAACGCCAATTTTCCCATGAACGGCAATTGCTAGAATGTACTCAGAAATATGAAAGAAGATTATAGCAAATAACATTTGTAACAACTGCCTACATGCTGTGTAGCTGAAAATTTCTGCCATATTTTGCAAAAGCAAATCAGGCAAATCTCGCTTCAGGAAATTTATAAATATCTCGAATAACAAGTCCACTCAAAAGATGAGCTGGAATAAGTAACAATTGGTTTTTACTTCAAACCTGAAAAGTGTGCAACGTCGAAATATGTTAGTGACACAAAGCTCCATATTTCCATAGGAATGCTTATTTTGATGATAAGTGCAACAGAAAGCACAATTAGGAGATGAAAATTATTAGTAGATTGTTCAACCCCATTCCTTAACCAATGGTTACAGCAAAAGCAAATGAAACAGTCATTTATGAATAACTGAGGTTCTTAGAACTCATTAATGTTTATAATTCTTAGCTTGTATAAGAAATTAGCCATATTTATAACATTTTAAATTTTGTGTCGTTATTTTTTCTAGAAATGATAAACAGAAAAAGGGTTGGAGATTGACTTACAAGAACAACGCAATTCAAAATCGTAAAGAGGATCTAATATAAATAATTTGTTCCAACTTTGTAAATAGATCAAATAGCAAACCAGAATTGAACCTAGGGTTTATCACCAGATTTGAATTTGAACTCAAAGATAGTTAAATCCCCAATCGAACATATACACACATATTACCGGCCGCGTCTCCGTGAGGCACGGAGGCAAGCCCGGTACCTCCGTGCCTCTCGGAGACACGACGTGTCTCCGTGTGGCACAAAGGCACGCCCGGTACCTCCGTGCTTTACGGAGACAAAGCATGATTCATCGAGCTATCATCACTTTCATATCTGTAGAAACGAGTTTGTTTGATTTTCAAATTTATCTTCTGTGTCTTCGTCACCTCTTGTTTACTTTGTTAGTAATATTTTACCTCAATTTCTTCTTCTATTCAAAAGTTTGTGATATACTGTATGTATGTATTATACCATCTATATATTCTTTCAGAAGAGAAACACAAAACCCAAAGAGTAGAGAAAAGAGGAAAAAGCAACACAACTAGATGTTAGACTGAAAACGATGTCGTTTTAGTTGACGATAGGAGAATTCAACGCGTGTAAAAAAAAAAACTCGTTTTTTTATATAGTTAGGATCTGCGCATACAAATGCGACAAAACCAATATAGAACATTGTGTGGTGCTAAAAGTCGCTAATTTGGGGCCAAACAAAATGCTTTCTACAAAGAAATTATACCCCTTCAACAGCATCATAGATCCTCTGCAAATCAAATGAAGCCCAAAATATGCAATGAATGATTTATTCCACAATTGAACCATTAGTGAGTGGCATTCAAGTATCTAAAAATATGACTTGAAGACTTGTTAGGCTAAAAGTGTATAAATGAGAAACAACGAAATTCTCGCAATAGCATGCAAATGAGGTTAACAAAGAAAAATTTCCAAAACACTGATATGAAATTGTTAAACAAAAGCAACATCATTAATTGCCAAAGCAGATGAAATTCAATCCCACAATTTTTCTTTTATTGATCGCAAGGAAGTGCTCATAATTCATAGTTCAACATTCCATATAGCTAAGTAGGCATACAAGCATCAATAGTTTTCACGAAAACAGAATAATACTGAACCAATTGGTTTTGGACAAGAGTATTATCTGGTGCTAGAACAACATTGAGGTCTTGCCAGGTTATTTAAGATACGTAAATAGCTTTGTTGCAACCTGCTTATTTAACAAAAACAAAGTGAGCGGCTAACCAGAACAAAATATTGATATAAAATTGCAATATACACGAAAGAGGGGCAAGGGAATAAATATAAACAGGAAAAATGGCCTTACACATTTGTCAACGCATTGCCAATAATCGAAGTATTGTCCAGTACAGTGCTTTTGCCCACTTTCATCACCTTGGATCCTTTTAGCACATGCCTATCAGAAACATCAGATTAGCACTTGCAATTGACAAAAGCTTTCAGCGTAGGGTATAGCATGATCATAAAAAGAAAAAAAAGAAAAAAAAAAGAGCGTACAGGAATCATACAAGCCAATAGCCATACAAACAGAAAAAAATAAAAAATCCAGAGGTCTGGTTTTCACGCTCAATTGCTTGTAGCTAGTAATACGACCATATCTCTTCTTTCAAAACAAGCATACAAAAACAGGTACTCGTCAAATGGTGGAATTTTTGAGGATTCTTTGGTCCAAAATTTCGATCCCTAACTTAAAAAAAATTAACCGAAATAATTCAACATTAAACTGAGCTTCTTGAGCTCCATTCTTTCCCATCAAAATAATAATTTATTGTTTATCTGTTTGGTGTGCAGAGTTTAACAGTGGTTGCCAGTACAGAATCAAATCTGAACAAGAAGAGGACTCAAACAAATTGCAGGATTATTTGAAGTGGGTGGACGTGGAGAAGTAGGATTAATGGTCAATTAGGACAAAGGAGGTACAGTTGGAAAGGGCATGAGAGAAGAGGAAAGGTGAGTGTTGAGAGGGTTGCATAGAGAATCCCATAATATCCATAAATGTCAACGAACACAAGGATATTAGTTCATATACTGCAACATGTCAGAATGCTAGTGCACCACCCACAGAGAGATTAAATTCTGAAAACAACTCCTCCTGAGGAATAAGCATATCAACGATCATTAACTGCTTCCCATTAGAAACTTTTCTTAGTTAAAATTACCCATTTACAATGAGTTGTACCATAATTAAAACATGCTCCATCAAAACTGAGTTACATTTTATGTATGTTGACCTGACCTGACAAGTAATTCCTTAATAACATCAACTTTGAGCTACCTTAGAACAAATATATTCAACTTTTATCAAGTTCTTGCGAGTAAACATCCTTAGTACACAGAACATATATAAATATACGTGTTCACTTTCTTATGATCAAATATCATTACTATCTCTTGATGCAACTACATATATCAGCAGTCATTAACAAGATTTTGGTCAGATTTCATGGACAAAATGATAATAATAAAAAAAAAAAGACATTAGCATTATACCCAATAACATTAGACAACTCACATAACACAAATGAATGTCACAATCTAGGGGTACATGAGCAATTAAAAATTGATTATTTGTTATAATTAATCCAAGAAAGATGGAAAAAGTTCATAAAAATAATTTCCTAATGTGATCGAAGCCAACTTCTTTCCTCCCAGCTACTGATGTATTACTTTGGGCAGCCACAGTTATTTCCATGAGCAATTTAATTTCTTCAAGTTTTCTATTAAGTAGGTATCGTTCAAATTGGCATAAAAAGGCGTGGATCACGTATCTCACACGTGCATTTGTAGTACTGACCCTCAAATGCTAGAGGTGCTGAACATTCAATTTTAACATCATGGTCATAATAAGCATCAAAATGGAATAGCAATAGGAAAGTAGATTTGTAGATGTTTGTCTAGTCCACAATTATTTAATTGGTAATAAACTGCATTTCTCTACTCTACAAAGAGTTCAAGAAAGCCTCCAAACAGATTGAAGTAACAGCTTAAACAAAAGGAGAGAAAATGGAAAACTGAAAATGCAAAATGCATTGAACATTTCATTTTGGCTTTAGCAATTCAACTATCAGGTGAAAAGAACACAAGGGGCAGGAAACTGAAAAATGGAGAAACAGACATAAATATAAAAAAAAAAATGAGAGTTTATTTCCATTCAGTCTAAATCACCTGATATTCTTTAAGTGGTCTCGTACATGGTGCCTTGCATCGCTCTTCAAGTTCCTGTTTTGGATCTACAGGCTCATCGTCCGACCTAGATAAAAAATTCAAATTTGCACAAGAGATGACAATACTTGTTATATTGATGCCCAACCAAAAAGTATGACAGATGGTTCGATTGGTAGCCAACTAATTAATTATTATTTCTCTAAAATGTTTAATATTTTAGGCAATAATAAGCAAGTTATGCTTCACAAGGTTATTTGACATGTGAGAAATCGATTTATTCAGAAGTTAGGTCAAGCCTCTTAGCAGAAGCTTAACCTTTCTTTTCTCTTTAACATTTATGTCCATAGTTCGTATAATCCGTCTACAGGATAACTTTTGTAAACCAGTACTGGACTTGATTATTCTAAGAGACATAGATTACTAGAAATACGGGAAGTCCCCATCAAAGCCTTGACTCAGATCATGGGGGGATTCTGATGGAGATTGCTCTTACAAGAAAAAGCCCAGGAGATTTCATTTTTTGAAGCCTGTGGCTATATGGCACAGCAAAGTATAATCCTGGAATCCATTAAGACATTATTCCATAACCAGAAAGGGACAACATAACTAAATAATATTATCAACTTCTAATATACACCTTAACCCTTGTATCTTGCACTTAAAAATAATTTCATTCAGTAAAAGCTACATTAGCGTGCTCTACCCAGTAAACGAATAACGCGTACCACTCAGAAAGTATACGAGTTTTTAATAACGTAATAATTATTTCAGAAGCAAAAAATGAAATTCATTCGGTGGATAAAATGAAGCACCAAATATCAAAACCCAATTCCCGGGGGCGGGGGGGGGAACCGATACACGAAGTTGCGTTTTGAAATAAGTGAATAATCATACTCACATAGTAAAACAGATGGTAAAGGATGCAACAAAACGACCTGCATAGATCAAATTTTCAACAAATCCACTCAATATCGGCCTAAAAGAAATGTATACACACAATATAGAATAAATCTCGAAATCTCGAAATCGATTGAATGGATGAACGAACGAACGATTAGATTTAATCTCGAAATCGATCTCACCGGTGTCGGAGAAGTGGCGGCGCGAAAGGACCTGCAAGTAGAATGACGATAAATTGACCACTGAGGTATTAAGGGGCTCGGGGATCTGGCCAAGTCAACTAGCATGCGCCGGGTGCGTAGAATACGCCCAACGGATGATTTCCTTAAAACCAAAAATAGAAAATTAATTAACAGATGGATATCTTTGCATTTATTCAAAGGTGTTTTTCTTTTCATTATTTTTTAGATTTGTTGACGTGAGAGTGCATTGTTATGAATTTCTTACATGTTTTTGGTTTTTCGACCACAATAAATATATTCACCTCATAATTTTTATTTTTTACACCACATTTTAATTACACTTAAAATTCTTGATCTTTGCTTATTATGATACTTGTGTTATTAAAGATTTTTTTCTGTCATTCGTATACTTAAACTTTCCATTGATCAACACATTTTGTATTTGAAAATAGTATTATCTCCAAATATCCGCTGAAATTGTGTAAAACAACTTATATTCTCTTCATATTTAAAAAGAAATAAAAAAATGTGAAAAAAATATTTTTTCCTCATTTCAAAACATGAAAACAAAATATTTTGATATCATCGTCAATGACGATATGTGCTAATTAATAAAATATTGAAAATAAGAATTTGACAGAAAAGTTAAGAAAATAATTGCTATAATAAGAAAAAAATTTAAGGAATTTAAGTGCACTTAAATGTGGTATATCAAAAAAAAATTGTGGTAAGAATATAATCACCCTTTCAACAATCTCCTCCAGTCAAATATACAATATTGACCCTATTTGGTTTGGCTAAAAAATTATTTTTAATATATTTTTTGAAAAAATTGATAAAATTTATGGTTAAAAAAGTTAATAAAAGTTATAGGTCCATGATATATGTAATTGAAAATGACTTTAGAGTGGGGACAAACATGGGATAATATTTGGCAAGTCTATGTAAGTCTATTGAGTCGGTGCTACATATTATTATTCAAATTTTATTGAAATTAATTGTACCATATTCTTTTCAAGTCCTTATTTAACAAAGTATTTTTGAGAATATATATTATTCTAACAATTTTTTTAATCGCACGTTCATTTGACACACAACTGTTGTTCACTATTAATCACACATCCCATGAAACGCGTCAATTTATAATCTTAAAAGCTTAGTGAAACATGGTCTTAATGAATCCATGTTTGTTTAAGCTCAAAATCAAAATCAAAATTTAAGTAATCTTGATAAAAAAAAATCAATGAAATATGCAGTTGAAGATTTAAAAAAATTGCGAGTTCTATTGAATTTGTGATTGAAAATATGTTTGAAGAAAAAATGAGTTTTAGAAAATGAAAATCAAATATTGGTGAATTTGACTTGGCAATTAATTTTCATTTTCAATTAAATTAGTTTGTTTTTCTATAATGTCAAGCTCGACAAAAAATGTACATGTGCTAGAAATTGATAACCACGATAATGTTACTTAGATACTGTTTGGTTTAGGAAAAAAAAAAAACAGATTTTAAGGTCCGTTTGATTGTAAATGTGGAAAATAGGTGGAAAAAAAACTGAATTCTAGGGAATTGAATTGCCTAGAAAATGTTTTACTGGGAATTGTGTTTGATTGATATAATTTTCCACTTATAAAATGTTGAAAGTTTGGTGTCCGTTTGACTTTATTTTTCATGAAAATTTGCCCATTAAAATGATAATTTTTTTATCATTAGGTCTAACATTTGTTCCAATTGTCAAAAAATTTAAAAAATTAATTAAAAAAAATCATACCGAATATCATTCGTTTAGATTTGTTTTACATGGAAATTATCAATAAAAGTGATAATTTTTTTATCATTGTGTCTATATATTTTTTAATTGCCAAAAAAAAAAGGTGGAAAATCATTTTCGATAAAAGTTAATGGAATGTGTAATTTCCTAATTCCATGGAAAAACTTGCATGGCCTTAGTAAATTTCGATAAAAGTTAATGGAACGTGTAATTGAAAAATTGTGAATTTCATAAAATGTGTGGTTAAAATTGATTATCGATATTAATTTAAATTTAATTTTTAAGTTGAACCAAACATGTACTTAGTCCCTATTTGATGCCCATTACTCCATCAAAACAATATTTTGAATTGTAATTTTTAGGAAAATATATTATTAAGGGAAAACTTTGAATTTACGTATAGAACATCCATTATGTGAATATGTGATTGAAAATGAGTATATAGAAAAAAGAATTTTTAAATAATGATCAACTAACACGAGCTTAACTTCAAGCTTAACCCCTTTTTTTTTCCCAACCACCATGACTTTCTAGTGCAATGATTCCCTCTTGAAATTCAACTCAAATTGATGAAACGACCGACTTAGTGGTACAAATAACGGAAAGAAGATCATTAGGAAGCACACATGGCACCTTGCCTTGGTGTGGGGCGATTACACGACCTCAATGCTAACATTGGACGAACAATTAGCTCATGTTTGAT
The DNA here is from genome assembly GCA_903798385.1 of Fraxinus cuspidata. Lineage (NCBI taxonomy): Eukaryota > Viridiplantae > Streptophyta > Magnoliopsida > Lamiales > Oleaceae > Fraxinus > Fraxinus cuspidata. The sequence goes on along the minus strand of CAIGRP010029646.1, from coordinate 41,084 downwards.
CACAATTAAATTTTAATTTATTTTTTCTATTTTTTTTATCAATCACACATCATTTAAATAAAATAATATTACACGTAAATTCAAAAATTATCCTTACTTTTTAACAACATATTCTTCTAAAAACATTATTCCAAATCAATTTTTTTATTCAAATAATGGAGCTCGGGCTAACTAAGTTGTATCTTTAAAATCAAACCTCAAAAAATAAAAAAATTCCCCAAAAAAATAATAATAATAAATTCTACCATAATTTTTTTTTTTTTAAATAATCATATAATGCTTACCTCCCCACAATATTGGAACTCATATACATTATAAAAATAATCTGCGTTTAATTTTTAAGTATAGCCAAACGATCCTTATATGCTCAAAGAGCAATGCTTATCTCGGACGGACTTATTTCGTCACATTTACCCAGTTTTGTTCTTCTCTGGAGTACGATCAGTCTCCTATATTCTTCACCGACTGAATAAAAGTAAAATATGCGAAGTTCCTCCATATAAAGGCTAATAGTTTGCTATATGTCAAGGTAGTCTTCTGGATTATTAGCAATTTTCTTTTTATCCTTTAAGTGTTTTTTCCACTTCCGGCAGTGAGACGGTGAAATCGGCATACAATCAAAATTGTTTAGGCCAAATCTACGTGGATAGAATGTAGTAAATTGCATTTGCTTTATACTGTTTTGTTGCCGTAAGTTGCTTTTTTTCCAGTGGCATAAATATGTTTTCTTGATGGTATTAGGGTTTGGGAAAGATCGCTGTAAAATATTGGTGCTCAATGGAATTAGGACTTGTGAAGATACTTACTTAAATTTTTGGCTTCAGAGTTTCACTTGGTTTGATTTTTAGGTTGTTTCATGACCAACAATGGACAGAAAGTCATCATCTAGTAGGAATCTGATGCCCGGAATATCTTGTGGTTTTCTAGACCTACAAGCATCAATACAGGTCAATGGACAACAAAACCGATGTCAAGGTTTTATGGTGTCGTCGAGTGCACAGGTTCAAGATGTTTTCCCCATTCCAAATAGGAATGTGCGAAGATTCGATGCACCAATGCCATTACTTGATTGTCATGGCAAGCCTGAGGTGATAAATAATTCTTGTGACGAGGACAATTCTTATTCGGTGGGACAACATGCCGATGAGCACAATGAAGGTGTGAGAGAGAAAAAAGAGTCGCCATGGCAGCGTGTGAAATGGACTGATCAAATGGTGAAGCTCTTGATTACTGCTGTTTCTTATATTGGAGAAGATCCTGCCTCTGATGCTGGGGATGCTGGTGGAAAAAGGCATTCGCCACTTTTACCAAAGAAAGGGAAGTGGAAAGCTATCTCCAAGGTCATGGCCGAGAAAGGCTATCACGTATCTCCTCAACAGTGTGAAGATAAGTTCAACGATCTGAACAAAAGGTATAAGAAACTCAATGACATACTTGGGAGAGGCACCTCTTGCAAGGTTGTTGAAAACCCTACGCTTTTGGATTCGATGGATCTCTCTGACAAAGCGAAGAACGCTGTTAAGAAGATATTGGGCTCAAAGCAGTTGTTTTACCAAGAAATGTGTTCATATCACAACAGGAATCGGATGTACATTCCTCATGATCAGGCTATTCAAAGATCGTTACAGTTGGCTCTTAGAAGTAGTGACGATCAAGAATCTCATGAGACCATGGCCTACGTCACGGACAGCATCGACAAGGAGGAAGAAAACGATGCAAGTGATGGTGTAAATGAGGACACACGAGAAAAACATGCTTTGAGTAAGGATCTTACATTGAGGGTGCCTGCAAAGAGGAAGAAACCAGGGTACGAACATGAAGACATGGACTCTAGTTACATTATGAACTTTCACTCTGCTGTGAAAAGATCTGGTCCTCACGATCAACCAAGTGTGAACCCAGTATTTGGTGAGGGAAGTGATGGAGAATCGCTACATAATCAATGGTTTGTGTCTCGCGTACTTCAGTTAGAAGAGCAGAAATTACAGATTCAAGCGGAAATGCTGGAGTTGGAGAAACAGCGTATCAGGTGGCTGAGGTCTAGTGAGGTTGAAGACAGGGAGTTGGAGAAGATGAGACTGGAAAATGAGTATTTAAAGCTTGAGAATGAGCAATTGGCATTCGAAATCAAATGCCGAGAAATGGGTGCCAGTTGAAGTTAGTATGTATTAATATGTTATGTCTTTTTCCGTCCTTGTGCATATTGACCAGCTTGGTATATTTGTTTTCCATTTTATTTATCCTTGAAACTCCTCCTCCACCTGAATGAATGAAACAGCTGCATCATCCGATAAATATTGCAAACCTCGATGAATAAAATCTGTGTTGTCCTTGTGTGATATGACAATCTTAAATTTTACTATTTCCTTTGGCACACTGCCCTTTTTGGTAGTAAGTCAGGATTTTATACTCTGCAATCAATCATGTATGTAGTTCAGTACTTTCTTCTCAAATACCCATCTTATGGATGTCTAACCGTGTGTACAGTCTCTTCTCTTTTAATGTGAGTTGCTATGCTCTAGAGACTATCTGTTCGGAAAAAGAATGTGGAAAAACAATCTATGCTATGCTTTATTAAGGGACATTGCAAATCTATTTATTTCTACATATATATAATATACTTGTAACTGATGCCATTTTGCTTCCTTAGCCCAAGATATGTTATGTGATATATTTTTTATTCGTATATTTGGAAAGTTTTGCTTGCAAGTGCATGGCTTTTACGGTGAATCTTATTTTGTGATCTTTTATTCAATGCCTGTGAAAGGTGATGAATCTGCCAGCTCATTTTTTGGAACTTTAAGTTATGACATATTTAATGACTTTGCTCTCTCTATTGCTTGCCATCATGTTTAAGAGGGTGATATTATTTCTTACTTGTTGAGCAGTATGAACTAGAGCTGAATATTAATAATATCTCTAGCTGATGATCTAAGAGATTTTACATTTTTGTGAATTGAATAATCAAAACTTTGACTTGTGACAAAAGGTGGTCTATTGACCTTGTTTTACAACTACACGTGGAGGGCCAAAGGTTTATAGAGTTGGCCTATGTTTTCTTTGAACTAGTGAGTTACTTAGAATAAGGGCCAACATTTTCTACTTTTAGCTAAAAATTTAGCATTCACCTTTTCTTTTTTAATTAGGGTGATGTTGATGTCAGAAATAATTGTCATGACAAAAAAAGAAAAGAAAATTTAACCAGTTCAAAAGGCGACTATCGTCAACTATAATGTATTTCACATCGGCTGCCATATTTTATGCCTTTATTCTTGAGATTTAGTATGTTGAGGTGAGATGTTTTTATTCTATTTATATTTACCTGCCCCAACTCCTGCTTGTCAACTTCTATTTATTCAGATTGTAGAGTTTGAGTTTGGAAATCTGTTGCTCGGAATTGGGTACAACTATCAAACGTGGGTGTGGTAACCTGTCACGTCCATGTGCAAGGATGGGTGCTTCAAAGATGCTTTACATAAATTTTACATCTTAAAATTATTAAGAGGATTTACAGTTACAACGGAGCATATTACTACAACAAGAAAGATAACGAGACAGGAGACCAATTTGTTGTTCTTTGGTAAATTATAGCTGTAGATTAGTGTCTGAGACTTATACCAGGCAGTGTCAAAGCTGTGCCCATTTTTATTGGGTTAGACACTTATATTGTGTCGTGATAGGCCATGTTAACTCTTGGAGTAACTCAGGATGCATTGAATCGGGCTCTAAATTTAAATGTGAAATTGATGGTGTTCAGGAAAAGAAAAAAATATTGCTCCTTTTCTGTCACACTAGTTTATGGAAAAACATTTCAAAACGTATCGCATTTATAGACATGCATATTAGGTCGGAAAATCTTCAAATCCACTGAATTTATCTTCATTAGTTTTAGATATGAACAGGCTACTTGCAAATCGAGTTGAAGGTTGTTGCTTGAAATTTATGAGCTCTAATCCCAAAGCTAAACAGTTGGTTATATTGACAATGGCGAGTTGTTGGAGAAGCATGGCACTTGGTTGCTACCTGTCATTCTTTCCCGTTGGCCCAATTCTATGGCGATCTTAACAACGTGGGCATCTGAAGCTGTCCATCTTCTTTCCTTTTCCCATATATGGGCAAGTTTCAAAGTTCTCGCAATCAAAATATATGCTTTGGGTTCGAAGTCTGGAAATCTTTCTTCTGTTCATTCTAGGTAAGATTTTCTTCTGTGATGATTGATATGATACAATCTTCAGTAATTTCTCTGTGGTTCTTTGCAATTCAGGCTCTTTTACCGTAGGCTTACTGGGTATTGGTTCACATCACTGTAAACTATTCACGTATTTCGGTTAGAGGATCATGAAAGGCGAAATGAAAAAGAATTATCAGTAGAATTGTTTATTTGCTTAACTGTGGTCTTCAAAATCCTGATGCATTTGTTTGTTACAATGTGTTTAAAGTGAATGCATGCAAGTGCTTTATTTTGTTCTTAATGTGAACTAATGTGGTTGATTGTTGCTTCTGTGGAGAAGTTTATTAAGCTTCAGCTAGCTAGTGTGATTACGAAATGAAATTCCACTTCCCAGTTTTCGGTAATAGAATGCTACACAGATCACTTGGTTTGCTAATAATGAACGATCGATGCAAGTTATTCGCCAACTAGCTCCTATATTATTTAATGTTTCATCCCCCCACCCCCCCCACCCCCAGCGACTTTGAGGAGCTTATTTTTGGGGTCGGCGGTATAAAACATTTTGATCAACCTGCCGACCATGGAAACAAGGACGATATGTTAAAACATTTTTGCAGGAAATGGACAGTGAAAAAATGGTCTAGGAGGTCCTAATGATAAAGCCAAGGAAGGTATAGAGTATGGCAGCAAATAAAATGGATGGATGAGATACTGAAGGTTTTGTGTACCGCCTTCTCATGTTGGGAAAGAAGTATCTCATGGCTAACAGTGAAAGAAGGAATCAGTTGCTTCCTCCTACAACAGTTAAGTGGAAGGGTGATTCCAAATCTACGGTTGAAAGAGGTTGTATTGTGTCCTCCCAACAATGTGAGGATAAATTCAATCTGAATAGAAAGTATATGAGGCTAGATGAATACTTGGAAGTAAAGCTTCATTTGAGGTTGTCGCTAAACCGGAACATATGGAATTGATGAAAATTGCTAATGAAGTCAAAAGAAGAGATTAGGAGGATTAACTTGTAAGCATGTGTTTAATCAAGAAATGTGCTCAAATCACTGTAGAATATCTGTTCTACAACAAGGCTCTACATGGGTCTCTGTTATCTTACTCTTAAAAGTAAACTGACGTACAAGTCTCAAGTTGTGATTCAGGAAAAAGATCATGGAGTTGCAGTCAGAGATTTCACAAATTTTTTCGATTGCACCTGCTCAGATCTTTCCCCGAGTGTGTGGATAGAGATAAGTAACTGGATGCTGATGATATCTTGCTCACTGCCTTTTGAAGAACAGAAGTTGCTAATACAAACACAGATGCTGAAGTACATCCAGCAGAAAGACAGGGAGTTGAATAAGATGAAGCTTGAGAATGGGCAGTTGGCATTTGAACTTAAATGCCTTGAAACGAGTGCTGCTCGCAGCTGATGTGTCAGGTTTCTGTGAGCCAGGTGTATTCTCTGGAACTTTTGAGTTTTCTCATCTTTTCTTTTATTTATTTCCTCTGTTTGAATGCCTGTTTTATTTGTTATACCCTAAATGTTGGTTGAATTCTGAGTAAATCAAACAGAGATAATGTCTACATGTAGAATTAAGTCGACTGATTTAATGCAAAACTGCACTGTAAGTGCTTTTTCCCATTTCGTGTTTTGCCTCAAAGTCCATAGGGTGCAAGAGTCTTCATTTTATGTTCATCTAATAACAGTTTCGTTTTGTACCCAAATTTGTGAATTTATGCTTATTCATTCTTCTGCTATCTATGATTTATGCAAAAAACATGAAACAATTGATCTATTGGTTTCCTTCCACGATTGTAGCAGACAATCCTTCTGTATATGAATAGACTGGCCAAAACCAAATTACAAATTCGTGTTATATCATATCTCGAGTTTTGTTGAATTTGGTACAATTAAGATGCACAGGGAATGCTTTCTTTGAGATCGAATTTGATGTTTTAGTTGTTCTGGATGGACTGCAATATAGTTAACTGACCTGTGCAGCTATGCGGCATCTCATTACCATTTTCTTCAGTAATAATCTTTATTTGTTCTTCATTCCACAAAATTTGTGCATTTCAATGTTTCAGCCTCGATTGTGATCTGAATTCTGACATGGTTTCTTGTTTATTGCCCATTAATACTTTATATGCAACTATTTAACTTCTTGGGCACGTTTTTATACATTTAATTGTTTTAGATAATTATAATATTTTTTTGCCAAACTAATCATAATGAGAGAAAAATATGAGAGGATTAGAAGGACCAGAAAATTTAATTAAAAGAGACCACAATCAAATGTCAACCATATTGTACACATTGAAAAACCAATAATAGTTTGTTAAAAAACATTAATGAAGCGACAATTAGGAGTCCCTAAGATATCAGCTAATAGAAAACCAAGTTCAAAAGTCATACAGAAAATCATGTTAATAAGTTATCACATCTTTTCTTCCACGATTTCGGGTTTTTTCTACTCTTCAGTAGTTTCCTTTTTTTTTTCTGGATCAGTCGTCTCGGTGTCCGACTCTGGAATCACCTCGACTTTGGCTTCTTCCTTTTCTACTACTACGGTCGATTGGCAGGCTTCACTCTGCAAGAGTAGATATTGATTCCAACAATTGAATTCCATGTAACTAGTTCTCTCTCTACGTATATGTATTCTAAGATTTGCACATTAAATAATTGTTCAATCCCAAATGTTGTTTTGGCTCAAGAAAAAATATGAAAAAATCAATCAAGAAGAAACCCGACCTCTTTTTCTACAACCTTTTACTCATCTTCATCTTTCTTATTATCACCAACTTCCGGTTCCTTTTCTGCCGGTTCTTCCATCTTGGCCTTTACCTTTTCAGACTTCTCCTCCACCACCCCAATGGCGGTTGTTTCCTCCTTGGGTTGTTCCAGCAGTGGAGCGGCGGTAGCTTCATCCCTCATCCCCTTAGGCACAAGCACCCATATTTCTTGAATCTCAACTAGAAACAACGTTCTCGCTGTGATGGAATTTTCTTACCTTATTTCTTTCTTTCTTTTTTTTCTTTTTTGAGTGAGATTGTTGAAAGCTATGTTGATTGTGAGAATTTTTTGAAATTAAGTGTGTTTGAGTCACATTATTTTGGAAGAATGTATTTTGGAATAGTAGATTTGATGGAGAATGTGTGGTTGAAAAAGAATGAAAAATTATTGATGTGATGCAAAATATTATTTTATTGAAGAATGTATGGTTGGAAATGAGTAGTAGAATGAGAATGAAAATTTTAATATAGCTCAAACATGGGCTATATTATGTATTTTGGAATAGTAGATTGATGGAGAATGTGAGTTGAAAAGGAAGAAAAAGTTATTAATGGGATGCAAAATATTATTTTATTGAAGAATGTATGGTTGGAAATGAGTAGTAGAATGAGAATGAAAATTTTAATATAGCTCAAACATGGGCTATATAAAGTACTTAAAATCTGCAGAAAAGGATCCGATATTTTTATCCAAGACAGAAAATATAAGGAAAAAAAAATCATATTATTAAGGAAAAATAACACTTTTCTTTGATTAGGTGGTCTTCTAAATTTAGTTATATCGAGAAGATTGATCAAAATGTTTTCAAATATCTTACTTATATTATGCATACATTATATAGCAGCTTTGTCCTTTTAAAAATAGATGGAGTTTGTTGAAAAACCTCCCTAATGCAAGTTCACAAGGACTTATTTAAACTGATGTGGCAGACAAAAAATAGACATTGTCTAGAAGTTCGTCTAGATACAAATATCCGTATAGACATTAATTCAACAAAATTAATATTTACTTTTTAAATTTATATTTTTTATTCATATTTAGACGTGAATTTATTTTTATTTGAAGAATAAAGTTACATGGATACAATTTATAGAATGCATTAAGGATTTGATGTTTATTCATTAAATATCAATATAACATAGGGGGAGTCTTTCGATTCATCCATGCTTGTATTGCAATTCATGTGATGAACTAGCGAAAAAAAATATTGTAAATTTCACCAACTTTAAAATGTATATATTACTTGATAATATATTAATATAAAATTGTTATATTTGTACTGAATAATCAAATTTCATGAAATAAAATCTAATGAAACAAAGTTTCAAATTAAACATGTTTTCTAGTTTTCTGTTTTAAGAAATAATTTTTTTTAAAATGACAAACCCAATGCTTTTTAAAACAATCTTAAAATATCTTGAAAATAGAAGACTAAAAACTAAAAATTGAAACATAGTTACATAAATCAAAAGGGTCTTTATTTTCTTGATTTTAATTTAGGGAAGTTACAAAATATAATTTCAAAAACAAGAAATTAGTTTTGTTATTTCAAATATCAGGTCTTAATTAAATATATTAATGTTATAATACTTTATATTTTATTGTCATAGTTATGTGCTAGTCACAATTATAAACATCACAATTACAAATTTTATGTTACGACATATTTCTCGATCACAAACTATGTAACCATGTAAATGAGTCGAGCTAGTTCACGAGCCAAGACTCGCGGTTCGTGCACGGCCCTGTGCAACTGAGCCAAAGCTCAAATAAAAAATCAAGGTTTGGCTCGAGCCTTACTAGTCGAGTCGAGTCGAGTCGATTTGATTTTTTTTTTTCTTAATTCATGAAATTGTAAAAAGATGCAGGCAACTATAGAAGGTAGATACTGTAGTTGCCTTTTTGCAGGTAGCTTTAGTAGCTACCTTTTTGACCCGTGTCACGGGTCAGGTTGGGTTGTTGCCCAAAAATGAAGCTTGGCTAGAGCCTTGGCTCGGTGGACACGGACCACGATCGGAGTTTGCTAGAGTTTTTTTCGTGTCGAACCAGATTGCCATTGTTTAAATTATCAAATTAATTGGTTACATATTATTCTTCGACCATAAATAATAAATTTTAACGGTCACAATTTCTTTATCGGTCGCAAATTATCAAATTAATTAGTCCCAAGTTATTTTCCAGTAAAAAATTATCAAATTAATTTGTTATAATTTAGTATATAGTGAGTCACGATTACAAATTTAGTCATAAAATCACATTTTTAATGTCAAATGTTATTTATTAGTTACAAATTATTTATTGGTCACAAATTAGCAAATTAAAATTTCATGAAACTTTATTGTAGTCTAATTAAAGCTTAAGCTATTAATTAATATTCCAGCCCGTGAATTAAAGCTCGAAAGTTCTAGCAGAATCAGACTGGGGGTTGGAGCCTTAGAGGATTGGTTGATGTCCAATTGGAAGTTGCCAAGTTGGAATAGGTTCAGGTGATTCTAATTTGAACGGGGTAGATAGTATTATTCAATTAGAAATGGGAATTGGGAAATAAAGTTTGGGACTTTGGGTTGGGTAAGGTGACAATCGGTTTTATTGGGCTTAAATAAAATTGGTAGGTATGTAGTTTTGGGCTAGAAAATGAAAATGGGCTGCATTTTTTTTTTCCACCTAGGCAACCACCAAATTTATATTTTTGAACTTCTAAATTGGATTTGGGCTAAAGCTGGACCGAACTACATCCCGGTCCAACCCCCGATCCGCCAATGTTCCACATGAGGTTTGATGATATGAAAATCCCAATATCATGTTCCTACTCAAAGCCGTAACATCCTAGGAAAACTTCGGCCATTTTCAGAATTTACTTTTCAACTAAAAAGCTCAATTTTACTTCTTTTGATTAGTCATAACAGTGAACCTACATGTTTACATCGAACTTTTTCCAATTGAAATAATTTCTAACATAGATTCTCAACGAGAAAATCTCTCTGTACATGGTCCGATTTTTGTAATTTGAAGAACAATTCCAAACCCGGCTCAGTTTCGATCCATCTTTGAGAAACGCGTTACAATGTAACATATATAAATTAATATTCTATACATTAATAACCTTTAATACATAATATAATTTCTCGATCTCAACTTCGACTAATGGGAGAAATTAATCTTCGATAAATTAATAACCTCTATTATATAATAAATTTTCTATGTTCGGACCTTCTTAATTTTGCAAAAGTTGATAACTTCTTAGTTTTTTGTCAATTAAGCTTATTACGTTCACATTTTTAATGCTGAATAATGCTATACTTGCCGAGGATTGATCATATATTAATTCATAACAATCATTTACAACTAATTAAGATGCAAATCCCCTTAGATTAGTCCATTTTTATTGCTATTATTTCCTTATTTTTTGGATATTGTTTCACTCGCTCCTTTAATATTTTGTAAAGTTTAAATTATAATTTAAGCAGATAAAAACATACTTTTTATTCATATATTATGTAATATCCACAATTATAACTACTTATTATCGACATATTTCATAAAATTCACAATTTATGATCTCTTAAAAGTTCTCCCAAACATTGACAAAATTATAAGTTGCTTGTGCAAGTATTCTATAATGAACCATAATGAAATTAAGCCCTATGCCCGAGAGTTGGTCATAGAGTAGTAGTAATGGCATGATATTCAAATCATTTATGAAAGAAATGCCTCTAAAAATTTTAATTTTTTGCCAAAAAGTTGCAAATGTAGGTATTAAAGGGTTCACGTCGACAAATGTATAGTTCGATTGAGGTCATACAAACGAGCGTAGATCGTGATTGTATATGCAAAGGGAGGGACGTAAATGAAATAATATGAATGGTAGCTCGTGATTGTATATGATTAATTTATTCTAGAGTTGATATATATTCGATTAATGAATTGGGTAAAAAAAATTCTAATTAAGATGCAAATCCCCTTAGTTAGTCCATTTTTATTGCTATTATTTCCTTATTTTTTGGATATTGTTTCCCTTGCTCCTTTAATATTCAGTAAAGTTTAAATTATAATTTAAGCGGATAAAAACATACTTTTTATTCATATATTCTGTAATATCCACAATTATAACTACTTATTATCCACATATTTCATAAAATTCACAATTTATGATCTCTTAAAAGTTCTCCCAGACATTGACAAAATTATAAGTTGCTTGTGCAAGTATTCTATAATGAACCATTGTGTGTTTGACCCACATTATTTTGTAAGAATGTATTCTGAAATAGTATATTGATAGAGAATGTGTTGTTAAAAAAGAAGGAAAAGTTATTGATGTGATGGAAAATATTATTTTATTGAAGAATGTGTGGTTGAAAATAAGTAGAAGAATGAGAATGAGAATTTTAATGGGTACCAAACAGGAGCATAATGAAATTAAGCCATATACCTGAGAGTTGGTCATAGAGTAGTAGTCATGGCATATTATTCAAATCATTTATGAAAGAAATGCCTCTAAAAATTTTAATTTTTTGGCCAAAAAGTCGCAAATGTAGGTATTAGAGGGTTCACGTCGACAAATGTATAGTTCAATTGAGGTCATACAAACGAGCGTACATCGTGATTGCATATAAAAAGGGAGGGACGTAAATGAATTAATATGAATGTTAGCTCGTGATTGTATATGATTAATTTATTCTAGAGTTGATATCTATTAGATTAATGAATTGGGTAAAAAAAATTGTGATTGTATATGATTAATTTATTCTAGACTTGACATATATTCGATTACTGAATTGGGTAAAAAAAATTCAATAATCGGTGCGTCCAAACAAGTTTTGAGAGAATTAACTCGATTTTTGATAAGTTGTAGCACGTTATGTTCTTGATGAAGTTTGTGTCTCAAAAAATTTATTTGTCACTCATATATTTATATAAGCAAAAATAAATATAAATTCAATAAAATATATGTTCTTCATTTCAAAGCAAACTCACCGAATGTTTATACACAGACCGTCTAATAAGAGTATAAGACACATGTATTGTCTTGCTTTACGACATTCCCATGCTTGCATTGTCTGAGTTTTTGTTAATTATCAAACTCGATATAGAAAGGCATGATTTGTAGGTTTCCTTTCGACTCTCTGATGAAGAATTAACATAATGTGTTGGTTTTACCATATATTTAACATCATTATTTTACGCTCTAACCCAAATAGCATAGGACACATGAAATTCCATGTAAATAAGTAAGGACCACTTTATAAGGTTAAATACTTCTTAATGATCGATAATGAAGTACAGTAAGAAAAGGGTGATCAAAAGAATACCCATAAAATTGTAAACTCCAAAGTAGTGAAAAGAGTCGGGTCTCTGGATGCATGCTTATTGAAAAATGAGTCGAAGGCTTATAGGCAGTGGTTTTGTTAAGGGAATTCATAAGAGCCATAACGAAAGCGAGTCTTCATAAAAGAATTAGGTGTGGTATTTGAAGTGATAATTTGGAAAAATAAATAAACGGTACAAACAAAAAATGCTAAATCAATCAAAACATAATTGTTTGCATATGTCGACATAAACTTGTTAACATGCATGTTCCAGTTTTCATGGTCAACCAAGAGTAACAAGACAACTTCTAAGTTAGTTAACGCAAACTTAATGCATGATTCAACATCATGTTGCTTAATCGGTTGACATTGACATAAAACCTTAAAACCAGGAAAAACTATGTAAATTTATTCTATGTGAATGCGACTTGAAATTGCTTGGAGAATAAGGATTACCTCTAAAATTTACATACAAATAATTCATTTTTGCCGAAGATACGACTTACGAGAGCTGTGGTTTGATATTAAATTTAATCGTAAATTTCTAGTTTGGTCGATTCAATTTTTTGTTAAATTTGAATTTATTCAAACAGTTTAGAACGATCTCTCGTGAAAAAAAAAAAGAGCCAAAAACTATCATTTACATCTCTAAGTTTGTAATCAAGAAAAATGTTATATCTATATTAGGGGTGAAGACGGTTCAATTTGGATGGTTTGTAACAAATTTTCAAATCAAACCACTTAAAAGCAGTTTGAAATTTTTTCAAACCAAACAAAATTACTTAACTTTCTATACCAAGTCAAATCGAACCACTTTTTTCGATTTGATTCGGCTTAAAATCACGGTTTAACAAACAAAAAATAACATATTCTTGAACAAGTTAAATTATAAATATTAGTCTAAAATACGACGTTAAAACATAATATCATTGCGAATATTATAAATGAAATTTCTATACTTTTAAACATTACAATGTAACAAAATTATAGAAACAATTTAGTTCTATAGTAAGAGATAAACAAGATTTTTTTCAATAAAAATTAATATACAAAAGAATATTAAGAGACAAACATTAGATATTGAGGAAAAACATTAGGTACAAAACTTATCAACTTTAATTTGTTTACTTTAATAAATAAATAAAACCAATCATGTCGTACAAAATCAATACATAAAAGAATATTAATGTTATATAAAGAACAACTTTAATCAATCATGTTATACAAAATTATACAAAATTAATATACAAAACTAAACAACTTTAATCAAAATCACTATACGAAATTAATATTAATTTTCCAAATTAATATAATATTAAGAGAGATAAACATATTTTTTTTAGTAATAAAAAAACCAATCATGTTAACTTTAATATTAAGAGAGATAAACTTTAATTTGTTAAAAGAATATTAATGTTATATAAAGAACAACTCTAATCAATCATGTTATACAAAATTAATATACAAAAGTAAACAACTTTAATCAAAATCAATATACAAAATTAATATACAAAAGAATATTAATTTAATCAAAATCAATATACAAAAGAATATTAATTTTCAATATTAATATAAAAAATAATATTAAGAGAGATAAACATGATTTTTTTCATTAATCAAAATTAATATACAAAGAGAATTAAGATATAAATATTAGTTGTTGTCCTACATTATATACAAAATTAAGCAATTTTAATTTGTTAACTTTAATAAAAAAAAAATCATATAATACAAAATTAATTGAGTTTAGTTGGGTTGGATCTAATATGGATGTGTCTTTTTAATTATAACGTGTTTAGTTTTAGTTGGGGTAGTACCCTATTGTCCATCAATTGTGCCTTTCAAATTGATCTTAGGCCTTGATTTACCTTTCGTCGTGGACAAACCTTGAAGAGGAATTGTAATTGATTTGACGGTTTGAAACATTGTGCAAAAATTGAAACTTAAATCAAAGCACTTTGAAACAGTTTGGTTAGGTTCAAAATCAAAACGTTAACGAATCTACATGGACCCAAATCAACGATTTGAAAAAAAAAAGACAATTTTGATTCGATCGGACGATTTCATTGTTTAACCATAATCTAAACCTAAAATGTAAAGTAACATTCGTACAAGAAAAACTTTGCAGGGCTAATTTATTTAGAGAGTCTATTTAATTGTTAGGTATAATTACGATTAATTAGGAAAAATTAATTAAGCAACAAAAATAATTACCAGATTTAGTCAGCCAAAACAATGGTGACAACTGGAATAATTATTAAGAAATAATTTTCTTCTATTTCTTGCAAAAAAATAAAAATAAAATTCAGTAAGGTATATAATAAATCAGCAATGTGTATAGTGCCTTAAACTTGTGTTAAGCACCAACTGTAACACTTAAAATTTATACTAAAGATAAATAAAAATGAAAGGCAAGTGAGGTCAAGGAAGAAGACAAACTTCAAACCATTTTGACAAATTAATGAAGTCAAAGATGTTATAGAAACAAAATAAAAGAGCACGATTCAATCATACACGTGCAAAAACCGAAAAAAATCAACAGTCTGGAGTCCACGAATATTAAAATATATTCCTCTAATTTCTCACGTTTCCTAAGAATTCGGATTGTTTCAGGATTCAAGAACGGCTGGAATTGGTCTAGCTCTCTTTCTCTATACTTCTATCTTATATATATGATATATCCGATAAAACATATATATAACTTCGAGTTCTTTACCTTATATTTCCCGTTCGGTTCTTCTCCTCTTTCCAAGAACTCAGAAAAACTGAATTTTTATTTTGTTCTTGGCGTTCTTGGTAGACTTGTTTACTATGGTGGGTTGGGAGTTTGATTGAAAATTGTATCACTCTCTAGGGTTTTTAAGTTCTTCTTGCTAGATTTAAAATTTACTTTTGTGGGTTGGGAGTTTGATTGAAAATATGAAGATTTGCGACTCGTTACAAGGGTTGAAACCAACGTTACTGATGTTGATGGTGCAAACAATATTTGCTGGAGTCAATATTGTTTATAAACTGGCTGCCAACGATGGAATGAAGTTGTCCATTTTGGTGGGCTATAGATTCATGTTTGGCGCTGCTTTTATGGTTCCGGTAGCACTCTTGGTCGAAAGGTTGTAATGCATCTTTATTTTGATTTTCAGATTCAAGAAAGAATACTTAATTAAATGTTAATTGTCTAGGATTTATTTTTTTCGATCCTTCACATCTAGGGGTTTATGAATCTCACAAAAAAAAAAAAAAATAATTGAAACTTAAAGCTAAAATGCACACACGTGAATTTCTTCTGAATCTTGAAATTTTCTTGATATTTCAGGAAGAAGAGGCCTAAGTTAACATGGATGGTAGTCTTCCAAGCGTTTCTTTGTGGTTTATTCGGGTAAGTTTCAATTTTTTTTCTCTCTTTAAATGACTTACTAGATTGGGATAGGTTTTTTTAGAGATAAGAGATGAACAATCCATGATTTATGGAGAAGCGTACCAAATAAGGACTCTCTTAAATTAGTTGAGATTTATTGACCTAAATATTTGCCTTTTTTCAATTGCTTTATGTGACGTGTTGTACTCTATATATTTGTCCAGCATTGGTAAAAGCTTTCAATTGCAAAAATATGGTTCGTAAGCATTGCACCTAAGGTTTATGGCCCATGTTTGTTGTAGATTAAAATCAGATTTTTAGTAAATTTTGATAAAAATTGATAGGATGTGTTGAAAAGTTCTGGATCCCATGAATATGTAGTTAAAATTAATTGTTGATTTTGATTTGAGATTAAAATAAGATTTTAATTTGTACCGATCAGGGACATGATAGTAAGACATTCTTTATGAGCATGATGACTTCTTTAGCGAGTCAATAATTCAATCATATATTATATTGAATTGATAGCAGTAACTATTTGAGAATGGTGCATATGGAGGAATTCAATTATTTGACATTGATATTTTATGTTCTTGAGTTAATGCAATGGATAATACATCCTTGTGGGAAGATCGCTATTACGAAATTTATTCTTGGACCATGATTATGGACTTAATAATCTAGAACAATAATCAGTACAATTTTCTTATTGCAGAGGATCACTCGGCCAAAATCTTTACTTAAAAAGTATGGCATTGACATCTGCAACTTTTGCTTCAGCCTTGACCAATCTTATTCCCGCCATTACATTTGTTATAGCCATAATCTTGAGGTAAATATACGTCTGTAAACTGCACTGTCTCATCAAAATTAATGAAAATTTTTCTGTTTAGAATTTAAATAAATGTATTATTCAGGATAGAGAAATTGGGATTGAATACACTAGCTGGTATGGCAAAGGTGATTGGAACCCTAACCGGAATTGGTGGAGCGATGGTCCTCACATTTTACAAAGGTCTTGATATAAACATTTGGAACACAAACATAAACCTCCTCGAAACAACTTCCAGACATCATGCGATGAGTCCTATACAAAGTTACCACGGTGGGACTGAAATTATATATGGTGCACTTCTATCCTTGGCCAGTTGTGTTTGTTATTCTCTCTGGTTGATTATTCAGGTGAGCTCTAAATGATCTTAATTAACCTGTTTTTTTCGCCCAACGTAATTTTTTCTAGGATATCTTATGATTTTCTTGGTTGGGGCAGGCTAAGGCAGCCCAGCGGTATCCATGTCCTTACTCTTTTACTGCAATGATGACCCTTTGGGCTTCGATTCAAGGTACTGGATTTGCATTGTGCATTGAGAGAGATTGGAGCCAGTGGAAGTTAGGATTGGACATTAGACTCCTCACAGTAGCTATTGCGGTATGTCTAATTTTCAAGTGATTTTTCGAAGCATGGAACAACAAATTAAGTCGTGTTCTCATTGAATTTGGGATCGGAAAATCTAATTGTTGTCCTTTTTATTTTTTCTTCAGGGCGTATTAGGTTCAGGAGTCATGTTCACATTAATCGCATGGTGTGTGCGCGTAAGAGGTCCACTCTTTGTATCAGTATTCAACCCCTTGATGCTTCTCCTGGTGGCTATTGCTGGATCTTTATTCTTGAAAGAGAAACTACACTTGGGAACGTACGTGTTTCTATTTCTTTTTTTTTTTATTTTATTAGTTTTGCGGATTTTTTAAATGTTAAGCAAAGTGGAAAGGAAGAGAGCAAAAAATGGGTTAGGGTTTCATATACATCCAAATAAGCTTGTTATACAAAAGTGAGAATAGAAAGGTTTAAAATTAAATTGTCTAATGAGAAAAATGTCCAATCTATCCTAATCATATAAGTAAAAACAATCTATCCTTGTAACACTATAAAATAAGTACAAATGCTATAATTAATTATGCTAACAAGTTTCACAACTGTCAAATGTTTTGTTTTATGAATAAACATAATTGTATTAATCTTGTTGGTTGGATCTTTAGGCGGTTCTTGATTAAAGATAGCGAAAAAATTATCGGTAGAGTCGAGATTACGTGGGTGCTTCATTGAAATGTTTAGAGTGATGCTAAAAAAATACTTTCAATATTGTGCACGGCAGGGTAATTGGAGCTGCATTGATTGTAATTGGACTGTATTGCGTACTATGGGGAAAAGGCAAGGAAATCAAGAAGGTGGTACAGTTGGTGCCTGAAAACGACGACCCATCTGGACAAGTCGAGCTTGATATCCCATCTTCACCGCGAGATAACCATAGTCATGGCCGAAATGAGGCTGCAGAGAACAAAGAAGAAGAGAAAAGGGATTCTCGAGGTAGTTCTCGAGTTTTAGGAGGTTTTTACTGGTTGAAGAGGTCTTTACGGTTGGAAAGAACAAGTGTGAGTGAAGAAATAGTCTATATGTATTAAATTATAAGTAGAAAGAAAGAAAAGATGAAGAAGGATTATAGGCTTGTTAACTTATAAGTTTATGATTTGTTTAAGCTGAGGGCATGTGAAGTAATTGTGTAATGAAATGGTTTTGCTATGTATATTCATACACATCTGCGGGGAACATAGCTCATAAAACAATTTAGTTCCATTGAAGACAAGTCAAATTATACTGATATTAAATTCAATTTAACTACTTATTTCTTTATTTTTTTTGAAGTCAACTACTTATTGATTTTAACTTTGACTTGTGAGATATATTTGTGATGAAGCTTTTTGCAAATAAAAAATTATCTGTATGATGCCATAAATCGTAATGAGCGGTTTGTAACAAGTTGATCTCCTAATGCTGTTTCGTAGTTTCAGCCTACAAAAGTAACAAAACGAGATGCGTGAAATTGCATGTTTTAATTTGTTTTCTGTTAGGAAGTTTATGCTTTATTATTATTTTAATATATCGAACACATTTTGTGGCACTTTTTGTTAATAATGAAATGAATATAGTACAAGTAGAGAATTAGGTATAACCTCCAAAAAAATATAAATATAAATATAAATATGAAGTTTTACAATATCTAGAGACGTGAAGTACACAAAGTGAAGATAATGAATATATAAATATAAATATCGTGTGGTCATATCCAACTTGAGCTCATTATGCGTGTCATGAGGTATCGTCTATCTGGCAAACTAATCATCAAGTTTGAGTAAAAAGGTTATGCTTTCGCCATAACTTATTACTGCACATGGGAAACCTTCCAAGTCGCAATTGTCACTAGTGACGGAGCTAGACGTTAATAAAAAATTAAGTTACGAGTAATTTTTTCGAACATCTTTTTTCTCTTGAAAACTTGTTTCACCGATATTTTGCCCTTCACTCGAAAATGAAGATTTTCATTTAAAAAAAACTCTTGCAAACAAGAAAAAAAAGTGAGAAATAATAAAATAAAAAAGTGGGGTCATTTGACCACATGTGAATCTACCGATGATTGTTCACACACGTTGCTTCTATGATATATCTCTTCGAGGCAAGTGATGGATGGGCTTTCATAATTACTGTACAATTCGTCATGCCCATACATCTATCTAAGTAGTGTTTGAGTGCGGGAGCAGGTCTTGTTTTTTTCTCTCATTGGTTCCAATTCTGTATTCGACTTTGTCTTTACTTTTAGTTGCGCTGTCTTAGTTAACAAATGAAGATGCGTCTACTTCAATTGATGATTTTTTGACATCCCTTAAAAGACTAATTACCATGTCCTCATTGCAACCCAAAGTAAGTTGAGTTCCACTTTAACTCCATGGCTCTTATTATGGTTGATGATATCCTACGTAATAGAAACTTCATTCCTCGTACCAAACGACCCTTTTAACATCGTTTTTCTAGATAGCTCCTATATTATCAGAATTCTCCCTTCGGCCCTCCAATATCTAAATTTTCAAATATGGCCTTGATGTTTCTGGAATCTGCAAAAATGATCCATAAGGTTTCAACTGATTGCAAATTGTTCCCTGAAAATTCCTGAATGTGCAAATTGGTCCCTTGAATGCGTAAGCAATGTAGATCCATTACAAGTCACAAACCCCAGTACCAAATCCTGGCCCGATGGTGCACCACACACAGCCTCGTGTAGGATGTTAAAATTAGACATTTTGGGTTTTCCATATTGTAATGGTTCATATATCATACTAATGTTTACCACCACAATTAGTAAATACCATTCTTAAAATTGAGTACGTAAAGATTTGGTCATCAATGTGCTTATAAATCCACAAAATAAATTTTAATTATCAATCTCGTTTGTTTCTTAATTTAAATAAAGTTTGCTCGTTTAAGTAGTTGCATCAACCTTCATTTTTTCTACATTACGATCAGGTCCAAACTATTGTTCTACAAATTAATACTCCATGGGATTAAATATATATCGAGTGTTTTTTAAATTAAAATTCTATCAACTTTTCAATTGGTCAAACTTCAATTTTAACCGTATGTCTTATGAGACCCGTAACTTTTATCAACCTTTATACCACACTTTAGCAACTTTAATTAAAATCTATTAAACTTTTATAAAAAAAAAATAATAATAAAATTGGCAAACAATCCTTAAAATAGAAATTCTCTCAAAAACTGAGAACTAACAATCAATTGCCTCCAAATAGTAATAATTTTGATTGAAAAATATGCGGATCTTAAGGGATTGTTTGACAAAACTTTTGATTAGGAAATTTTAATAAAAATTGATAAAATGTTTATGTGAAAGTTAATAAAAATTGTGATTCCCATTAAATATATAATGAAAAATTATGATGAAATTAGGTTTAGGCCTCAAACTGTATCCCATTATTATAAAGAGCCAAATTAGACCATAACGTTAATGTAATCCGACATTCTAATAACGTTATTTTGGGAAAAATATTTACTTTTCAAAGGTGGGACTCTACTAACATTCCACGATAACCCATTGCCACAAATTTAGAATAATTACAATATGTACACACAACTTTCTATGAGCCCTTGCCCTTTTAGGTTAGAAAAACTTTACATTAGAATGTGATTACTAATAGTTAACGTACGAAATCGAGTTTTACATTTCTACGTAAGTGCAAAAGGAGGGTGTTAAGTTTTGGAGTGTTTGGTACTTTTCCACTTCAATTTTGAGTTAGTGAATAGGGTTCTTGATGGTAAACATGCTCGCAAAAATTACTCAATATACATTATTCATTTTTTTTTAATATGAAAATGCTATTGGAGACGAGATAAAAGCAACCCAAAAAATGGGTGCATTAGCTGGAGCCAAGATTGGAGAATTAGCGGAATCATCCTTAATTATGATTATTAGGACATTCTGGTTTTTTTTGATTGGACAAGACTTTTTCTGTGTTCGATTTGCTAATCAAATTAGTACACTTGCTTAGACCTACCTATATTTTCTGCTCTGACTTTATTAAGTTTCTGAGCAATGTAGCCTAAATCAACAATTTGGTGGGACAATTTACACTGTATTCATAAATAAGAAAATGACTAAGTCGATGTTTGACCCTCATTTAATAATAATAATAATAATTGTTCTTTAAACTCATTTTCAATTACCATATTATGGGATGCACAACTTTAATCAATTTTTCGACTACATTTCTTCGATTTTTATCAAAATTTACTAAAATCTGATTTTTTTTACTAAAAATGTGAAAAATTAATGAACTTTAATTATGGACTCAAAATTCGAAACCGATGAGTTATTCCGTAATTAAGGAAACTGAACAATAAATGTAACATCTTTTAACTAAGTGAAAGAGGATGTCAATTTATTGACTACAAGCGTTAATTGAATAGTCATTTATATTTCCTCCTATTTAGGAAAGCCAAAAGCTGTAATTAAAACTTCTGTAATCATTATTGATTAAAATTCTAACTGCACTTATTCTTATATTCTTTCCATGCTAATTACTACTTCAAGTATCATAGTGGAGCACATCGTAGGCAATGACGTGATTAAAAATAATGTTATTAAGCATCAGCACTTGTGTGTTATAATATCAATTTAAATAGTATTCATGTGTGTGAATTACAATAAACTTGTTACTACTTATTTTAACGATAAAATCGTCAATTTGATTTGGATGATGATGACTAATTTATTATTATTAAAAAAGCTACGTCAATGATCAATTACTCTATTAATTTTATATATTGATCTTGAAAATGCCTTCTTAACGATTTATTCAATTAATAAAGATTAACTCCTTCTAAAATGCACTATATGTCTATTGTTAATGAAGAAAATATTTATAAAGTAAAATTAAAATAAGAGAAAATTGCAGCATGGGTCCCTAACCTTTCATTTTTTTTTTTTTGCAAATTTTACCCTAACTTTCAATTTGTGCCAAAAAGTGTCCCCTAACCTTTGAGAAATAAACACCAAATCATCAATTTGACCTTTAATTGACTAACAAAAGTGAAATTTGACTAATTTTGACTAAATTGAAATTGGTAAAAATGATAATTTAGCTATTTTAAACATAAAATAATTTTAAAATCCAGAAATAAAATGAAACAAAATAAAATAAAAGAGAAAAGAAAAGAAAAGAAATAAAAATAAAAATAAAGAATCATCTTCTTCCATGTCTCGCCCACCTCCCACTCTCTCCACCACCAAAACCCATAAAACACTTATCCACCCTTCGACATGTTATTTCCGACCACTACCTACCACTATTGGCCACCATCATAAACCAAAATCAACATCCCAAACAACAACAAAAAAAGAAAAATCTCCCCCAAATTGAAAATTAGAATCTCAAAACCAACTCCATCGAAATGGGACGATGCATCGAAATAACTAGTAAATCTATTGAAAGGAAGAGATAAAAATTGGGCAAAAGCTTTCCCCAATAATTCATATGCTGATGACAGGAGATTGATAACTCCGATATCAAAGAAGGAATACTCGAGTGGAGATGATGAAAAAATGATGGTGCTGGCTCTACAAGTGCGAGTCCATATGAAATGGGAACTAAGAAAGTAGATTGTGATGATATGGAAAATCAATAAGCCTATTAATAGTTCTGCATCGATTTTGCGCTCTATGTGCATGAAGGATATGGGGACTGAAATGGCTCCGATAGCAAGTCAGAGCCCTCGAGAATGACCACTCCTATGAGAGCATCCACTCCGGTATCAAAAAGCCCCATATGCTCGAGTCCATCAACTCCTACAAGAAGTCAGAACAGATTGCTGGCTGTCGAAAGTGATCAAACTGTTACAATCCCGACTAAGATGAGAGATGAGGCTGGCTGATTTTTAAGATTGTGGTTTTCAAGTTAGTTTTGATTTGCGGTAGTGGCCGACGATTGGCAGTAGTCGTAGGTGGTGGCCCACGATAGCAGGTCGGTGATTGGGTAATGTTTTCTAGGCTTTGGTTTGGGGTGGGTGTTGTGTGTGGGGCGTGGGTGGGTAAGATGTGGAAGAATATGATTTTCTTATTTAATTACTTCCTATTTTTTTATTTTATTTTTAGTTTTTAAAATTATTTTATGTATAAATAGTAAAATTATCATTTTACCCATCAAAATTAATCAAAGTCCATTTTTATTAGTCGACTAACGGTCAAATTGATGATTTAGACCTCATGTGCTTATTTCTCAAAGGTTAGGGGACCTCTGTTGACACAAATTGAAAGTTAAGGTAAAATCTGTAAAGAAGTAAACAATTAGGGATCGCTGCTACAATTTTCCCTAAAAATAATGACCAAATGATGCCCATGCAAGTGCATAATCAAATAAAGTCATTCAAGTGTCACCGAGCACCGTTTCAAATCCTCCTCCATGCTCAGATTGCAGACAACATTCCATATTTTCCTTCTTTCTCTGACGTGGGAAAATAGCAAAAACATCGTTTGGTTGAATCCAATAAATAACCCACCCCACCCCCAACTTCATGCACTTTCTCCGCATTAACCCCACTATCTCTCTCTCTCTCAAAAGAAGTCTCTCTATCATATAGAGACAAGTAGAAGTATAGGCCAAAAAATCTTGATCTTCTTTCCTTCTTTATTTTTCTTTTTCACCCACTCTCACACTCATATATTAGGAATTTACCGAGATGCTATACATAATAATGGGGAAACTATGTGATATAGTTCAAGGTCTGAAGCCAACAATAATGATGGTGGGTTTACAAATAACATTAACTGGGGTTAATATTCTCTACAAACTGGCCGCAAACTGTGGCATAAGCTTGAAGGTTTTGGTGGCTTACCGCTTCATGTTTGCATCACTCACGGTTATTCCTCTCGCTCTGATCCTCGAAAGGTACAAATTAATTCCAAAAGTTCCCATGCGGCTGCATGGGAAATTGTAATCTATAAATTACTTATTACAGGTGACTTTTCAGTTCTCAAAGTCTGCTCAGTAATCTCAGTAACAGTGAAAAAGTTTTTACTTTTGTGAATTTGAACTCGAGGAATGTCAAATGATAAAATTACACATCGAACAAAGATGAAAATATAGATCAATTTATAAAAGTTTGGACTATTCCTCTTAATAATGTCGTCATTTTACGATGGAACCTCAAATCTTAACAAGGAAAGTTGCCTGTAAATTCTTTACAGCTGCTTTATATATCTGATTCTGTTAATTTTTGCAGGAAAAAAAGGCCAAAATTGACATGGAGGACTGTCTTCCAAGCATTTCTTATTGCTTTATTTGGGTGAGTTATTTAATTTTGTTGGCTAGGTTACTATTTTTTATCATTCCTTTTAGTCAGAAAGTATGAATGAATTTAATTTTGTGCTGTCATGCTAAATTGGATTATAACTATCTACACGGAATTCCTGTTTTCCAGAGAAAGCCAAACCAAATTTGGCTTCTATCTCTAGCCAAAACCCTAGAAATAAAATAGTAATAAAAAAAAGTATAAGCCCATGTTTGGTTTAGCCAAAAATCAGATTTTTAAATAGATTTTAATAAAATTCGATTAAACGTGTAATTAAAAAATTGCGTCTTTCATAAAATATATAATTGAAAATGAGTTTAGGAAAAAACGATTTTTAGAAAATGGAGTGTAAAGAAGATCTGTTCTTGGTTGTGCTACAAATTTACTTATCTTGACTTTTTTAATTAAATATTGTTAATTATTTTTTCCCTTATTTCTCATTGTCTTCTAGTAGCTTCTCAAATGTCTTCCCCATGCTATTAATTTTCTTTTTAATTTCAATAATCTTCAATTGAATTACAGGGGATCAATGGCCCAAAATCTATATGCAGAGAGCTTAGCATTAACCTCAGCCACATTTGCTGCATCTATATGCAATCTCATTCCTGCCATAACGTTCGTCCTCGCGATAATATTTGGGTACGGTCCTAAAGCAACAATAAACAATAATAAGTTTTTAATATTACAAAATATTTTTTTATACTTTTGCAATGTTTTTCTTTTTTTTTTTAAATATAAAATAAAACTAAAATAATTGGTATGTGGGTGTAATTAGGTTGGAGAAACTGGGGTTAAACACAAAGGCTGGCAAAGCAAAGGTATTAGGAACATTGATGGGCATAGGAGGGGCAATGCTTCTAACGTTTTACAAGGGATGCAGAATTGATATCTGGTCAACCCATTTTGACCTTATGAAAAATACTAACAAGCATCCTGTTGGACACGTGGCAGCATCTCATGAAACGTCCATTAGTAAAATCTTGGGTCCTTTGTTGGCATTTGCTAGTTGTGTCTCCGCTGCATTTTCCTTAATTGTTCAGGTGAACTTTACAAAATAATAGTAAATTTTGTTTATATTATGAAAGCTGGTAAATTTTGTTGTGATGGCAACAGGCCAAAATGAGCGAGGGATATCCTTGTCATTATTCTAGCAGTGCTCTCATATCAGTAATGGGGACAATCCAAGCTTTTATATATGCTCTTTCGGTGGAAAGAAATTGGAACCAATGGAAGTTGGGATGGAATCTCAAACTTCTCACGGTAGCTTATATGGTATGTATTTACGCATCGATTTGGTACGCTAAACTCGACCAAACGTGCATTTAAACATGTCTAATATTACACACTATCTTGTAACATGCGCATGTGTGGCCGTGAAGTTATAAAAATCTATTGAATTTGTGTTTTTAATCTTTTTAGTTACCTGTGCATTTAGGGAATTATGGGTTCAGGACTAATGCTCGTATGTCTCATGTGTTGCGTTCGGATGAGAGGACCGTTGTTCGTGTCTGTTTTTAGCCCGCTGTTGCTTGTACTCGTTGCGTTTGCAGGATCTTTACTCCTTGACGAGAAATTACACTTGGGAAGGTACATATTTGTGGAATCTCAATTTCACCATTTCCAAATAACAAAATGTTATGATGAAGTTTAAATAAAATTCTGGATATTCTTTTCAGCGTGCTAGGAGCTGCGATAATAGTGTTAGGGTTGTATGCAGTACTGTGGGGGAAAAGCAAAGAAATCAAAAGAATTTCTCAACTGACGCCGACAAAGAACTTTAAAGAGGGAGATCAAGCGGACAATATTCCATCGGAAAGCGTCAGGAATGTACACATGGATCATAGTAGCAATATAATGGCTATTGCTCCAAATTTTCTTCCAGAGTCAGAAATAGAAATATTCGATGATGAAGAAGCGGATCAAGGGGTCCATGTTCCCCATCCAAATATATGAAACATAAATGTGAAAACCCCTTCTCAAGTACACAAATAGTTGTACTATAATTGGAACCTTTTGACGTGCATGCGTGCTTCTCGAATACTTGTTATATATATGATATATGCGACATTATCCAAATGAGCACAATTTAGGATCGGACTAAAAAAATCTTTTAATTACTCGGGTTAATTCGTTTTAAAAAAAAATTACTTACTTTAATTTTATTTATTTTTTACACAAAAAACTTGAATTGGCTGGGTCTCCCCTAGTTACTAAAGGCTAATACTCTAAGAAGTATTCCTTTATAAGAAGTGATATTCATATATGAACTCTAGATGGACAACATTACGCTGTACTATTAGATCGTACTTAGCCCAATATAATGCAGAGCCCAAGTCATAAGCGCACTTTCTAAATAAAAGCACGAGAATGCAACCGAGGTATCCAATAGCTTGTTACATGTTATAACTCTGGAAAAATAAGGGCAAAAATAACGGGAGGAAAGTAGGTCTAAATTGAGGCAACAAATAAGAAATGTTATAACTGTGGAAAAATGACGTTAGAAATCATAGATAACCATAATTTTATCAAAAGTCAATAGATCCATGATCGCTTTATAAGAATTTTAAATTAATTAAAAAGGAATTAAGATGTTGAAAATGCGCACGTGGATAGAAACGGGGGCTGGGTGCATAAAGATTTTATAATTATCGTGTAGGATCTAATGCTTTTTACTGTTTGAGCTAGAAATACGTGATATCTCTCGATATTGACATGAATCTCATAAATAATCCCAAAACTAGCTAGACAATAGGATAAATAATAAACAATCAACTAACAAGAATTTTAAATAAAGACAAGAAACTTGTTCTATTAAACAATTAACAATGTTTCATTAATGATCCTAGCAACAAAAAGTTTAGCCAATCATAATTTGATAAAAAAAAAAATTCAAGATTTTAAATAAAGACATTACTTTTGGTCCATTTCATGACAATGGATTTGTTAATTCTAAAAAAAAACTCGATGTTTAATTAAAATAATTGTTTTCATCATAAACCCTAAAAAGTATTTTTTTTTTTTTCAATTTTTTATGAAGCTATAATAATATGTTTAACTAGCATTAACTTTTCTACCTCCCTAATAAGTTCCTTATGCCAACTACTAACAAAAGCTTAATTTGACCAGTAACCCCTCGAATCTTAAGTCCAATTCGATATCAAACATGCATTCTTAGGATTTTAAGGTTTTTTTTTTTCAAAAAAGATTAAAGTAAATTTTATCAAACTTATCCTCTTTAACATCGAACCATACGCAACATAATGTTTGCGCATATTTCGATTATCGGTTGAATTCTGAATGTCGTGAAATTCAAACTTATGCTATTAACTGCTCTCAGGTACACTTATCGCGTTGTACAAGAAATGACCTAACTTTTCCTGCCATTATCCAAATGACTTGATTCCAAAGCTTATGGACGGAGGACTCGTAGGACTATAAAATCTCACCGATCTTGTCCAAAGTCTCAAAGATTTCCTTCTGGGGTGCGAGACAAAGTTCAGGCAGAAAAGCTAAAATTTTATTCTTTACAAGTCTAAGATGCAGTCTTAACTTTTTTAACAACTTAAATTAATTGCATTCGTAAATCAATTAAAATTAAAATATTCTTTTAGAAATTGGAAAATCTTTCAAAAAAGTAAAGATTGATTCTTTTAGAAATTAAACATAACTAGTAAAAAATAAAAATTATTCAAATTTGATTAACTGCACAAATGAAACACCTTTCTTCCCTGGGATCCTCTGCAATCCATGTGAATCACACTTCATCGACCATGAAAATTTGTCAACATGGAAGGTGTGACATTTGAGCTTAATATGACTTATATTACTTGGTGCACCCTTTTGATCACAATTCAAGAGCCTAATGGACTAATTTGTTGAACTCACCTTTCCAATAGAAGAGGAGAACGAAAGATGCCAGAGAACTATGACCAGTGGTGGATGGTAGACGATTGAGCACCAATTGGAATCAGATTTGCAAGATTCTTGAGAAGAAAGAAGAGGGGTGGATAGTTTTAGCTAATTGAATTTGGGAACGAGGGATAACTGCTGCGTCCAGTAGGTGATTCTCTTTCCTTCATTTTTTTTTTAATTTAAAAAAAAAAAGAATTTTTGGGTAGGCTGGCCCATCCTTGTCGAAGTGTGCCTCCGCCCCTGCACGTATATACAAAGCGATAGAAAAGAATTTAATATTTCACGTAAATAAATACATACAAATTTATGGTTCTAAAGAATCTCTTGAAATTGTAGAAATCAGATATGGCCATACATAAAATCTCAGTTCAAAACTTCAAAAATCTTATTACACATCACAAGCATACATATATACATATCATGAACAAAAAGAGTAAATAATTAATACCACTTATCTTGATTTCTCGAAATACAAAGGATAAAATGGTATAGAAACATTTCTATAACTTAATTAAAAAGTGAATTTTGAGAGAGAACCAAAGGAAAATTCGATGGAGGAAAATTTATTGCTTATGTGACTTGTAAATATCACCATGAACGCCCATTAATAAGAAACGCATTCTCTCCCATTAACGTGGTGTAATTGTGCCTTAATTTGGAAAATGTGGAGTTTTTAATACCAAAAATGTTTTTATGAAAGCAAGCAGTTGTTTATGTGAAATACTATGCAAATGACCATTAGAGTAATCTATTTATTCATTAAAATTTTACACTCAACTTGATTTAAACTTAACGTCTTAGTTCTTTAAGCTTTTAAATAACTTATATCTTGAATTTTCATTACCTTAAATGCGCTGAACCTTCGATGCCAATTAAATTAGGAATATAAAATTTGAGACATGACATAATTCTATCACGGGAAAAATTCACAACTCAAGCATTAACTATCACCAAATCAATTTATAGGTTTTATGTTTCAAAATTCAAAACTCAAGTGATAAATAAATAATTACAAATATTTTAGTAATTAAATATATTAAGGTCATAATTATACAATCAATGTCCACAGTTACGTACTTATAGATCACAACTTCTTTATTGGTTACATATTACCATATTAATTAATCACGAATTATTTCACAGTCACAAATCAAAAATTTGTCGTCAAATTAGTTGGTCAGAAATTATTTTTAGTTACAAATTATATAATTTTTAGAACACTATTAAATAGTTGGTCGCAAATAACAAAATAGTTAGTCACAAAATTAACAAAATAGTTGGTTACATACACCAACCACCCATTCCTACCTTCGATCCCGATCCACCAACAATACTTATCACAACTCAACCAAATAGTTGATCGCAAACACCTAAAAGTTAGTCATAAACTCTCTTCTTCCCACCTAGTCGTCGTCCCCGCTGTGATACCACCACCACAACTATCGCTAGCATCAATTTTAACATCACCACCACCACCACCACTAACAACACTGCCCTCGCTACCACCACTGCTAACAAAAACTACCCAACACCAAAACATGAAAAATCATCATGGCACCACCATCACAGATCATGCACCACTCCAAAAACCACCGCCAAAACACCACCGTTACAGATTACATGCAGCACTATCGCGTACCAGATCGCACCGAGCAACTGCGACGGGCGAATGAATAGCAGATCTGAAACCAGAGTCGTCATGCACCAAATCACAACATATCAACCAAACCAGCAAAGTCATCCATTAATGAATCTACGCTGCTGCGCAATGTCCCCATCTAGGGGTTCAATTCAGGCGCGCAACTGCGATTTTTTCCATTATTGCCGCTGCGCGTGGCAGTTCTATGAACGCCACCTCATAGGTGACTCTGTGAGAGAAGATTGAAATGGAGAGGGAAGATTTGGCACGTACAACGATTTTTTCCATCATCGTTGCTGCGCGCAGTAGCTATATGAGCGCCTTGAAAGAGGCATGTGAGATGAGGAAATGGGGAAGAGATGGGATGGGAAATATTTGAGGTTTTGTAGTCGGGTGGAGGAGTGGGAGTGGTGGGTAAATTTTATAATATTGTTAATAATTTAACTAATACCTGATTTTTTATTAAATAAACTTCACACCTAATTTTTGATTTGGAAAACTTAAATACATGTTAATATATAATTTCCACTTCTAACATTATCTTTTCCTAATAAAGCGAGGCAATAGCTAACACTCAGACAGAAACCACCCAACAAACTCTTCTTTACAATTTTGAAAGTCGGAATTATATTATTTTAGTGTAAAATTCAAATTTTACTATACAAAAGATAGCCCTAATGCCTTCTAGGCGAGTATAGAGTATTTTTCAATCAATTTTGCTATGCTGACACCCTCCTTGACAGAGATCTCACAATAGTGGGGCCATGATTTTTTTGGCTCTTTTTATTCATATGAATCCCACATCCACGTAACTATAGGTCAATAAAGATGTCAATTTTTTTTTTCTAACAAAGAAGTTTAATTCTTTTCCAATACCACAACTTGTAAAACATTTCTTCATAAAATAATTAATTATTTAGAGTTTTGGGGTGAGAAAAAGAAATGAGTAATTTGGGATGAGGGATTTAGAAGGGTTTTGGAAGGGATTAAATAAAATAATAAAATTTTGGGAAAGAAAATAAAGTGGGGTGGGATGGGATGGGATGGGATGGGGTGGGATGGAAAATAATGTTTTAAAGGTTTGGGATTGCGAGTGGTACATAAAAAAAATATTTGGTATAATTTATAAATGAAAAAAAACTTGGATACTAAAATTGCAATTATTACTTTTAAATTTGACATTTTTACTTCTTTAATGGTAAATTTGACGGTAGGAGATTTTTTCGCACAAAATATTTTAAATATGAGATTTTATGCGATTTCAATAGATATGAGATATATCGCAAATGAAAATATGCTATTAAGCCAAATTCGAATTGAATCTTTTGTCTCAAATTCTATTTTCAGAGGGGAAAGGGCCAAAAAAAAAAAAAAAATGGTGTAAGTCAAAGGACTGCATTCTGTACTAAAAAAATTATTTTAAAAAAGACAGAAAATAATCAAAATTGAAAAAGTCAAAATTGGATATTGGGTAGTTGCTTCCTGGCCATGTTTTTGGTCAATAGACTTAAAACGAACCCTATTATCGTCCGCCGTAACGAAACACCGATAAAGAGTATGTTTGAATTACATTATTTTGAAAAATTATATTTTGAAATAATAGATTAATGGAGAGTGTATGGTTGAAAAATAAAAAATATTATTCATATGATGAAAAATATTATTTTATTGAAAAATGTGTGATTAAAAATAAGTAGAAGAATGAAAATGAAAATTCTTTGTTCAAACGGACAAGGTATTGAGAGACTTATTTCTTTTATTGTATTTTTATTTTAATTCCAATACTCTCTCTCCTTCCCCACACTCTCCGGTTCTTTCAACTAGATTTAATCCAACCTTTAGAGTCCGGATGAGATTTTACTCCACTCTCTTCAAGTATGTGAAATAGAAGGTGATTTGCGTGTGTATTTTTATACCTGTATCTGAGGTCTGACCCATATTTTCTTCTCTCGATCTGCTTGTGAAGTTCTCCGAAATTTTTGGTCTGGATACGCATACATGGTGTTACTGTAGACATGGATTTCGAGATTTTCTTCTTCTGAGGTATGGATCTCTGATCTCATTTTTTTGGTCATTTTCAAATTTGTTCTTGATTCGTTAAACGCTTACAAAGCTTAGGTTGAAGTGCCATTCGTATTTTTTATTATCTTTCACTCCATTTACTTGAACTTTTGTGTTATTTTTCGGCGAAAACAAGTTATAAATATCGTGGATTAAGTTGTGGTTTGTTCCATGTCGTTTAATTTCTGAGATTTTTTCCTTTCTTTTTTATGCCTTTTTTTTATGGTTAATGGAGAGATACTCGTAAAATTTAGAGGCTTTACATATTTCTGAGCTTAAATATGTATTTTTTTTTAAGAGAAATTATGCGATTTTTGGTTTTTGCGTCCCTTTCAGTAGGTTAGCTGCTTCTTTTCTTTGGGTACCACTGAAGATATGTTTTCGCATTATTATTATTTTGCTTAATTTCTTTTACTGTAGAGTTTACTCTGCTTGTGCACCTTAAAATTTTAGATCTTTATTTGAAATTTATTTTTCCAGATTTGAGTCTGGAAATGTAAGAGGCACGAGGTTTATATGCATAAAGTAGACGTTGATTAGCTAGTTTATTCTTTAATTTTTCTTCATCTTTCTGAATTATGAAAACTAAATTTACTAGGAACCCAGCAAAGTTGTGTCTAGTGCATGGTTTTGTGATCGACTCGCATATGACTTTTCCACGCCTTATTTTTCTTTTCTTCTCCTCTTTTTCTCTGTACATATCTTTTCTTCTTCCCCGTTTCCCCATTTCTTCTTGAATATTTATTTTTATATCTGAAATTTACTTTTGCTCATTTGCAGTCAAATCACATGTAGTGAAGCAATAAAATATTGGGGAAAAGGTTTATACAATATAAAAGATTTGGAAGGCTTCTGCCCTTTATTTTCTACTTAGAAGTCTGGGGATTAATGTCGTTCCACAGTATAGCTCGCGATATAAGATCGAGTTTTGGGAGTTTATCCCGGCGGAGTTTTGATGTAAGGCTGATTGGTCATCGCAGGGGAAAATCACATGGTTCATTCCATGACTTGAATGACCAACCTTTGGTAATTCAGAATAGTCGCTGGGCTAATCTTCCTCCAGAATTACTTTTTGATGTGATTAGAAGATTGGAAGAGAGTGAGAGCACATGGCCTGCTCGAAAACACGTGGTTGCATGCGCTACTGTTTGCCGATCATGGAGGACTATGTGCAAGGAAATTGTCAAAAGTCCAGAGCTATGCGGGAAGCTTACTTTTCCCATTTCTTTAAAGCAGGTTATTTCCCACCCTCTATCATGCTTTCCTCCCTGTCATGATCATTCCACTCTCAACTAATGTTGTTTGCTACACATTTTTGATTACGTGTGCATTGACATCACGGATAATACATTTAATTCTTGTACAATGATAAATTGCGAATCTAGCTTTTTTCTCTTTACAGCCTGGACCTCGTGATGGAACTATTCAATGCTTCATTAAGAGGGACAAATCTAATTTAACGTATCATCTTTACCTTTGTCTTAGTCCTGGTAAGTATAACATAGATGCCGAGAGGTCTTTACATATTTTATGGGCTTAACTTTTGTTCTTTCATAGTTATGTTGTTCTCTATTCTCCGCACAAAAGCGATCTTTTAGCATGAACAGTTAATTTTTAAATAATTTTTCCACTATAGTATTGCAAGTATTGAAGATAATATCTATACTGTATAAATGTAGCATTATCTAACGCTTAAGCTTTTAGGTCGAATGGTTTAATATGGTACCAGAGTAGGTAAAGGTCTTGGATCAAGTCTTGCCGCCACCAATCAAATTAAATTGTGCATGTTTAAGGCTTTGATGAGGAAAAAATAAATCCTGCTTACACGTGAGTGATACGTCGAAGATAATATTTAAATGATATAAACGTGGAGCTATCAACAACTTACGTTTTTAGATAAAGTGGTTCAACATAGTTTTTCCTTGCTTTCTTGGTTATAGATGGTAGCTGGATTTGTTCATGTTCCAAATGGCAAAGAATAAGTTGTTCTGTATTTGATTTAGCAATGATTTCGATTATATGCTCTATTTATTGTCATGGAAATTTCCGTTCTTGCCAAATTGCATTTGTAACTTTCTTTTCTTTTTAATAAAGTTAACTAAATTAACCTGTCTTCCTAAGAAATACAGTACCTGACGATGTAGTGTGGTTTCGCTGTTAGAAGGTTAAAAGGAATGTTGAAATAAATGCTCAGGCATCGATATTTCCAATATTATTTTTCGATTTTGAGGTATTAGTTCTTTGTTTTGTACACATAATAGGTCAAATTGTGTCATCAATTCTGTCAAGCAATTGGATATTTGATTTCAAACATTTGTGAAGAATGGTGCATGGAATTATACAGATGCTTAGAAGTCTTATTTGTTTTTCCTTTCATGAAATGGAACTGTTTAATCTTTGCACTTGAAATCCTTGTGTTCCTTGGTGTTTGTACTCTTCTAATGCAAGTTGCAATTTATTGTGTCAGCTTTGCTAGTTGAAAATGGCAAGTTCCTTCTCTCTGCAAAAAGAACCCGTCAAACTTCTTGTACAGAGTATGTTATCTCCACGGATGCAGATAACATTTCTAGATCAAGCAGCACTTATATTGGGAAACTAAGGTAGAATCAAATAAATTTTTTGTTATATCGTTATGCATCTTACATTTTTGTGTGTTTCCTTTCTCAGAATACCTAATAATTTCTTGAGAACCAAATATATATGTCAATGGGAGGTTTACACAAATCACCATTCTTTCTAGAAAGTTTTAACGAAAGGCTTTATTTTACTTGGGAAACTATTAGTTATTCCACAACTTGGAATTTTAATCTCTTAACTTGAGAAAATATCCAACTTTACGTTTTTTTTTTTGTCTAAATTTGTGTTGAAATTGAATATGATCTTGTGAATATTTTGAATGCATAAGATGAAGAGATTTATTCAGTGATTCGAAAACATAAAGCTCTTAAGGGAGATTTCTAAAATATAATTCATGAAATTAGTTGCATAGACACATCCAAAAAGTTGAATTGGTGCCAAATACGTATTGTTTTCCACCCGCGCCCTTCTACTCTTGAGAGATGACAGGGTTAAGTTTTAGAAATCCATACTTTCATAAGTCCTGTTTCTTGAATGAGGTTTCTTGCGACATTTATTATGGATTTCTTACGAATAATCAATTCAAACACAAGTAAAGGACTAGATCTGAGTTGCATTGAATTCCAATAGCATGGATTAAGAGGATAATTGCATTGTCTTGATTTTGAAACGCAGCTTATGGTTGGCTTATGCAAATAAGTTATTATTGTTGGCTTTTAGTTAACGGAAAATTCAGTGTCTAGGTATTCAAAACTAGCTTAGTAGACATTGTTTCATTAGTTTCTGTTTTAAGATGTGTAGTTGAAAAATTAAGGGTGCATTTGAGGCACAAGCTGCATAAAAATTGTTTTTAAGAGTGGCACAGAGAATTGAAAGGAATTTATATTGTTTTTCAGTACATCTAGTGCTTGGTTTCTGCAGAATAGGATTCTCTCTAAAATACTATCGTAGCATGCATGTCTTCCATTTTTGTTATATTTTTACCTCAAGAGTATATATCCCCGATTTGCTTCTCTAGATGCATAATCCTTAATTTTGCTGCTTTTTTACCCCCAAATTGATGTAGAGTTTCTCAACATTAACTTGAAAAGCTTACTGCTTGTTGCAGATCAAATTTTCTTGGTACGAAGTTTATAATATATGACACACAGCCTTCGCATACTTGTTCACACATCCCTCCACCTGGAAAAACAAGTCGTAGATTCTATTCCAAGAAAGTCTCTCCAAAAGTACCAACTGGCAGCTACAACATAGCCCAAATTACATATGAGCTGAATGTGCTTGGGACGCGGGGTCCCCGCAGGATGCATTGCATGATGCACTCAATACCCTTCTCATCCCTTGAACCTGGTGGGGTAGTACCCGGACAACCCGAGCTTCTTCAGAGGCCCCTCGAGGACTCGTTTCGGAGCATCTCCTTCTAAAAATCTCTAGATCACTCTACTGAGTTTAGCAGCTCACGATTCTCCGATATTGCTCGGCTGGCCAATGAAGACAACGATAGTAAATCAGGACCGCTGATTCTCAAGAACAAGTCTCCCAGATGGCACGAACAATTACAGTGCTGGTGCCTCAATTTCCGAGGGCGGGTAACAGTTGCATCGGTCAAGAATTTTCAGTTGATTGCAGCCAATCGACCAATCACTAACGCGCAAACGGCGTCTCAACCATCACAGTCGTCCGACCATGATAAAATCACCCTCCAGTTTGGCAAGGTTGGTAAAGATATGTTCACCATGGATTACCGATATCCATTATCTGCTTTTCAGGCATTCGCAATCTGCTCGAGCAGCTTTGACACCAAATTGGCTTGTGAATAGAGATGAGATCTCAAGACAATGCAGTTATCACCCTGTCATTGCAATTTGTTCTCCATTTCTTCATTAGAACTGGAGATTGTTGTTAATTTCTTTAGGTGGTGGTCGAACTCAATTATAAATTCAACCCTGTGGAGAAATGACAGGCCTCTCTCTCTCTCCTTGGTAAAAAGAAGGCTATTGGATCTCGTTTACTCGAATAACATTCTCTTCTTATGAAGTTTCTTGAAATGAATTTGCAGGTTTTTCGTTGCCATTACATCAATCATTATTTAGAGCCACATTGGCAGGGATTCGGCTTGCTTCTGTTTCTTCTATAAGAGTTTTTAGGAAGCTGTCTTAGTAAGTATTTGAAAACTATTATTTAAAAGATTTTTCTCTCGTAAAATTGTTTTTAGAGGAAGTTGTATTAGATCTACTTTCTCTAAAAGCTTTTTTAACTAGAAGAAATGCTTTCATAAAATTAAATAAATTGTTTAAGAACAGCTTTTGAAACTCAAAAATCATGCTAAATGGTCCATTTAAAGTAAACAACGTTTCAATAATTCGAAGAGGGAAAGTGGAATAATAAATTGTCTATTTGGAAATAAGAATTGGGTACGGGTAAGTTAGGTATGATTCAAAAACTAGCAATTATTTGGCCTATGGCATTGGGTTTTGATGGTGAGTATAGTCCAAAATTTTGGAATTGAATTAATGGCAATTTGTTGACTTGCTCTTCAAAGTGAACCTGAACTTCTTGTCTTGACTTTTTTTTTTTTGTGCTGTTACTAATTTTAGAAAAATAACCCTATCGGTAATATTTGCTAATTAATAGGCCATTTCTTGATTGAAATTAATATTTTTCGCACTGAACAAGAGAGAAAAGTGCGCAAATCCCAAAGAAGGGTTTGCAATCAAATATTCCCTCCTATAGATGTTGATTGATAATGGTCCAAATATTAATTTAGTAGCACAAGAATACAAATATACTGTGTCTCATGAAGATGAGCTTACCTTCTTTTTTTGTCTAACCCATAGGTCATTTCTCATTTCCTTGTTGATAGTTTGTCCATATTTAACGTATTTTGTTATCAATAAATATGAATTACTCATATTTAAACCATTATTTAATGTAAGATATAGTAGGAAAAACGTAAAGAAAAAAATTATATTTTCAAGCATGTTAATTGTATTTTTCTTAATTTGCGTGACATTTGAAATAAGTCCATTTTTGTGGGACGGATGGAGTATTTATCGAAACCGTTTTCTTTTGTTCTAATTCATCGCATGTTTACATTGTTATCTTTATTAAAAAAAAAAAATAACGTTATAAGAAGTCTTGAAATCTAGCTTGTATAATGTTACGTTATTCATGTTTTTTAAATAATAACAAAAGCATGTTTTAGGAGTAAGGGTTAGGTTGTTCGATCCGGATAATTTAAAAATCTGAATCATTCGTTAAATATGTATTATTATTATTTTTTGAATAAATCATTCCGTCCCATATAACTTTTGGGACCGAAGTTCCGGTTTGGAAGGTTTGATTTCGATTAAAATGCGCATCAACTTTAATTATTTTGTAAATGGAAACTAATTCGATGTAATGTAAATTTTTGGAAACGCTCAGTGTTGATTGAGAGGTTCCGTTTCTGGTTATTTCCACCTCGAGCATGTTTCGATGGAGCTTATAATTGTCATATTGGTTTTCCGAAAATTGAGTTAAAGATTTCTTCTTTTATGCACTACCTCTTTTCGTGAGCCATTGAACTTGTCAGCCGAAGGCGCGCTGGTTGCATGTCCTTCGCTAGGGTTTTTTTTTTTTTTTTGCCCTTTAAATCTTCTCTCTTTCCCCATAATCTTTCCAATACATGAATTGTAACTCCTCAAGGTAATATCTCGTTTCATTAATACATCTTTCTTTAATTCGATACATATTAATTATACTTATTGATATGCGGTTCTTATCTGACATCATGATTTCTTAAAATTTGCGTAAGATATATGTTCTTGATCTGGGTTTGTCTTCTTGTTTGACAGTTCGTGATTTTGAGGCTTTGCTTTTATGCCTATTCAATTATCCGATGAATTGGATTGTATGTGATTTTTTTCGACTGTCTTCGTCTTGGTCGTGAGAATTTCAAGATTTGGTGATTGTTTATTCCTGTTCAAAAGTGTTCTTTTTCTTCTCGTGATATTGACTTGGTGTTAGAAAAAAAATTGTGATTTTTTTGGTCGTGTGTTGAAGAACCGATTTAAATATAGTAGTTTCTTTTGATAATCTGATGAATCCGGAAGGAACGGTGTAAGATAATTGTAATTTTAGCTAAAAGGTGAAATTTTGAGGATATTGCATATTCTATTGAGCTATAGTTGACACTTTCACTTTTGTAATTGTTTGTATTGAAATTGGACAGTGTTTAACTTAATCTGATTTGGATTTTAACTTTTTTGTGGTGCCCAGGAATACTTGATTAGAGTTACTTTGCTGATTTTTATGAGGTTTGTTGTGGTGGGACCATGCCTTCTTCGAATAATCAAGATTTCCCAATAACTTTTTCTTCATTTCGTCGACCAATTTTGAGCATTAGAAAGGATCAGATTCATTCTGAAACAAGCCACGATTCTACAATTCAGAACCTGGAATCATTTCAAAAACAAGTCTCTGCCCAGTTTCACAATCTTTCTGTGGTTGACCCTGATGAATTTCTCTCCATTTCATGGATTCGGAAGCTGTTAGATGCATTTACTAGCTGTCAGGAGGATTTTAGACTGATATTGGGCAATAACAAATCACAGCTCTCAAAACCACCTGCAGATAGGCTTGCTTGTGAATTCTTTGACAGGGCTATTAAGGCACTAGATATTTGCAATGCAACTCGTGATGGAATTGAGAAAATTCGACTGTGGCAGAAACATTTGGAGATCATTGTAAGCGCCCTGGATAGTGAACAAAGAACAACCGGTGAAGGTCAGTTTCGTCGCGCAAGAAAATCTTTGATGGAGTTGGCCCTTTTGATGTTAGACGAGAAAGATACCGGGTCTATGTTTTCATACCGCAATCGGTCTTTTGCACAGAAGGCCAAGGATCACAGCTTTCGTCCATCAGGTCACGCACGATCCCAATCATGGAGTGTATCTCCTTCTTGGTCAGCATCCAAGCAGATCCAATCAATCGCGAACAACTTGGTTCCTCCCCGTGCCAATGAAATTGCAGCCACTAATGGTCTAGCGGTTCTTGTCTTTACAATGGGCTTTATTCTCCTGTTTGTTTTATGGGCTCTTGTTGCGGCAATACCGTGTCAAGACCGAACTGTACCGATTAATTTTGCAATCCCACGTAATTTCTCATGGAGTGCAACATTGTCATCGCTTCACAGTCGGATTTTGGAGGAATCCAAGAAGCGAGACCGCCGAAATTCCAGTGGATTGTTGAAAGAAATATATCAAATTGAAAAGTCAATACATCAGCTAACAGATTTGGCGGATTCTGCTCAGTTCCCACTTGCAGGGGAACAGAAGGAAGTAATGAGAGTGAGCGTGCACGAATTATCAATAGTATGTGAAGTTTGTAAGACTGGACTGGATCCACTAGAGCGCCATTTAAAGGAAGTTTTCCGTAAAGTTATGAGTTGCCGGACCGAGGGTCTTGAGTTCTTAGGCAAGGCTACAGAACGTTAGATGTTGATATTGAGCTGTGTTGATCAGAAGTGAAAGTTTCCAATATATCATCATTTTGGTTTTGTCTTTGCCTAATTTGGGAAAATAAGAGATTGTTGCTGAAGATAATGGATTTTAGCAGGTAGCATTTTTGTATTTACAGATATACTTTATGTAGGAAAAAGACACTGTAAATATCGAACCATCCTGTTTCAAGACTTCACCACGAGCTTGATGACATCGTTGAAATTTAATCTTAAAAATATGTTATACTTTTTATCTTTCTGGTCATACATGTATAATGAACATAATCTTTTGTTAATATAGGGATTTTGTTTACCGTTCTTGTCATGCGTGTATTTGTGAAGATATTCGTTTCTTGTTGATTTCCTTGGTTTAGAAGACCTATTGTTGTTTGTGTTTGATATGCGTGACGGTCTGGTGAGCGACTGTTGCTGGCGATTGGTGTTCTAGTTGCCGAGACAGTATCAGGTTGACAGTTTCTATGGGGCGACAGTAACTATCGATGCTAGGATTATCATGATGATGCATTCATTGGAGACAAGTAATCCGCATTTAGACACTTGGTTTTTTGAAGTTAATTCTGTTTTAGTATTAGTATAGACGTTGTTATGTACTTTTAATGCCTTGTTATACTGTTCTGCACTTGAGCACATCGATTTTTGTTTCTAAATATCGTAATTCGTGTTCATCTTGTTGGGAATTTCCTTAATCATATACAGCGGAAAATAAAATAATTTTCAATTCCTGCCAATGATCTGTATTGTGTTTAGATAGAAACTGTGATAAGGATTACACATTTGATGAATTCCACAAAAACATTTGCTTATCTTGAACTCGAATGATCACGATCTGCAATTCAAGCTATCCAATTGTCCAACCTCCAATGGTGATCCATACAGAGAACAAGAATAACGACAAAGGTTTTATTTTCTTGTGCTAGCAAGAATAATGAATAATTTTATATAGTTTTCAAACACTAGCAACTTATTAATATAAGTTCAAGCGGGTTTGGGCCGTCTATTAAACTTAACTCGGTCCAATATTTAATTAATCAAATTAATTAAATCTACTCCATGAATTAACTAATCCAATTAATTAATTCGGAC
>CAIGRP010029640.1:0-10647 GCA_903798385.1 Fraxinus cuspidata | reverse complement strand
CGGGATAAGGTCCCAAATATACTTGTATGATTAGTGAGGTCATTATGTGGGTGTGCATCTTTTTCCTACACTTTAGGTATATTTTGGAAGAAGGCTAGCTTTATCCTTGTCTTCCTTCTAAACTGCCACTATTACCAGTATTGTCAATGACAGGTTAACTTAATGAAATGTTTTAACTGGAGTTCTCCTGTAGATTGTGATTTAAAGGCTGGTTTTATCCTTGTCCTTCTACTGCCACTGTTACCAATATATGTTAATGATAGTTAACTTATTGAATTGTTTTAACTGGAGTTCTCATCTATAAAAATTTTGATTTAAAATCAGGAGCCTGTTTCTTTTATCTCATTTCCTCTTAGGAATCTTTTCTTGAAATGGTTCTGTTGCTCCTTCAATTGCTATACTTTTGTTTCTATCACATTTCTTACTTGATTGCTTGTCGAGCTCATTCAGAGCTATGTGCAAGAATATAAGCCTGAAAAAGATAAAACTTAGCCATTTTTCTATGTGGTTAATTTAAATTATGTCTCCAGCTCAAACTGGAATGACAGTTGAAGCCCTATAGCATGTATGGTTTGCATCTGGAAACTTCTTCCTATCATGAACCTTGCCTATTAGGGATACAAAAAGTTATACTCTGAGTGAGCTGCTCAGTTTAACAGTATTCTCGTCTTGCCATGCAGAATGTGCATCCTTGTCAAGTTTCCCCCAAGGAAAATGGTACTGCACATATTGCCGAAACATGTTTCAGAGGGAGAGATTTGTTGAGCATAATGCTAATGCAATTGCAGCTGGTAGAATGTCAGGTGTAGATCCAATCAAGCAGATAACAAATCGTTGCATTCGTATTGTCAAGAATCCTGGAGAATTGGAAGTTATTGCATGTGTAATCTGCCGGTAATGAACATGTATAATAAACATCTTTGACATCAGATGTCACTATCATATTCATTCTGAATATCCTAGCTTATTATGTTTTCAGAGGCTATGATTATGATTATGGCAAATCTGGTTTTAGTCCCAGCACGGTTATATTTTGCGATCAGGTATTCTTCCAGCTTATAACTTAAGCTTTTCCTCGTTAATTTTGTGATTTGAATGGATTACCGTACTTCAATTATCTCTTCATTTCTTCCCAGTGTGAGAAAGAATATCACGTGGGCTGTCTGAAAAAACGCAAGATAGCAGATCTAAAGGTGTGCATATAAGCTATAATAGGACTAGTTTGTTCATACTCTTTGCACATATGATCTATTATCTGTGTCGATAATTCTTACATCTATCTTTCTGAAAATAAATTTGATGCACTTGTAAAAAACAGGAAATTCCTAAAGGAAAATGGTTCTGTTCTGTGGATTGCAAGAGGATCTATGTTGCATTGCAAAATTTGGTGAGTTCTGGGGCAGAAAAGCTTGCAGACTCTTCTTTAGGTGATATAAGGAAGAAGCACAAGGAAAATGATTTGTATTCTGATTCTGATCTTGATGTGAGTTGGAGGCTTTTGAGTGCGAAAGTTTCATCTTGTGAAACTAGAGTGTTACTCTCACAGGCTGTAGCTATATTTCATGTAAGCATTCTTGAACCATGTTTTGTTGTTCATTTTTCCTTCTGTTATAAAAAATATGATGTTCCTGTGGTTCACTTGTTGCACAATTAGAATTAGGGAGTAAGGGTTTGATGATTCTTAACTTCTAACCAGATGGCAGTTTAGAGCTTGACTATAACACAAGCATGTTTGAATCTATTTGTGTTATGTGTGGTTCTTGATACGAATATGTTTTCCTCCTAAGTCCTTCCCCATGGGTCCTTCAATACCGTATTCTTAGCATCCAACGTACAGTATTTTCATATTCAGTTCTTTTCTGTATTAAGCTCAAGTGATTTTTCTGTTAAAAACAATGAAAGAAACCCAGATGCCTAAAACCAAGATTTCTCCCGTCTCAGAGAAAACATTTGGCTTGAAATCTGGTGGAAACCACTGTTCTTGTTCAGAGGCTGTATCTTCATGTAATATAAAATTAAACTGGTAATATACTAAGATTTAAGGTTGAGTTCTATTGTCTGTGCATTATTTCCAGTCAAAGCTGGGTGAATTTTTGGTTTAGACCTAGTTGGGCTTTAAATTATCATATTCAGTCAATTGGTGTTTCAGGCTGGAGAACAAGCAGAAGCAAAATTGAAAAAGAAAAATGTCATGGAAATGGGTTTCTCTTGTTGGAAGTTTGATGCTGTTTCGATCCCTTGTTCAAGTCTATCA
This sequence comes from Fraxinus cuspidata, assembly GCA_903798385.1. NCBI lineage: Eukaryota > Viridiplantae > Streptophyta > Magnoliopsida > Lamiales > Oleaceae > Fraxinus > Fraxinus cuspidata. Next base: position 8,393 of record CAIGRP010029640.1, on the reverse strand, counting down.
TATTTTTCACATGACGTGATATTGTTTGCCTTATTCTAGTCCTATAATGTGATTTTGTGGTCTTATCTAAATGGGACTTCCTTTATTGGCTTCAAACTGTCTATAAGAGAAGCTGACAATACAGAAATTGTTTATTTACTTTCAGGAATGTTTTGATCCTATTGTCGATACAGAGACTGGACGGGACTTCATTCCATCTATGGTTTATGGGTAAGCATAACTCCTTTTGCGCTTTGTTAGTCATTATTATTTTCTTGAATGTGGATATATGAATATATCTTGTCTAATAAAATCCACCCCACCTCTCCCAAGCAGAAGGAATGTAAGAGGACAAGACTTCAGTGGAATGTACTGTGCAGTATTGACGGTAAAGTAAGAACCAGGTTTCCCAAACATGGTAGCTCTCAATTCTTGATTATATTATTATTTTTGTTTTACAATTCCTTTATTATTCTTGCAGCTCAACAGTTGTATCAGCAGGGATCATTCGGATTTTCGGACAAGATATAGCAGAACTCCCATTAGCTGCTACTCGTATGGGTAATCAACGCAAGGTTGGTTCAATATGCTGTTCGGAATTTTATTGATCCTAGTTTGTTTTACCTTAACCCTAGCCTCCTCTTTTCAATTCTGTATTTTTCCTGGACACATTTTTTTCCTTGCTGCGAATGAATATAATTGTAGGCCATTCTGATTTTCATTTCTTGCTGTTTGGCTGTTGGAATATATTATTGTATTAGCTTTTAGAGTGACTATTAGTTATTTACATTCGAATATTGACAAGGACTTGAAGAGGAGGCGATGCATAGAATTAAAGCGTGACAGGAAGATCCCTATAAGGAAAAATTTCAGTTCTTTGGAACAATTATTCAGGCCGAGGATGTTAACGTGATTTGTGGTCATGCTAGATTGAATAGGACGAGAAAGTAAGAATATATGTTAACAAGGAACAAGTGGACGTGGCATTGATTGAGCACAAATTGAGGGAAGGACGACTTTGTTGGTACGTGTCTAGTATAAACCCAAAGAAGTTCCCTTTACAAGAATGATGTGACCAGCAGAAAATGTTAGGCAGAGGGATGTAGACAAAAAACATGTCCATCACGAAGTATCTAGTTGCATTTGATCTTATAGTGGAAGTAGCAATAAACTGAACAAATTGGAGAAAACAATTTCGGTACTCACTCCCTGTTTATTGGGAATAAAGCTTGGTTGTTGTAGTAGGCTATTAGCTTTTTTGAGGATCCTGATTTTTACCTAAAAATCAAACCAGGGTAAAACTTAGCCTAGGGTGATATATTTGCTACTATACTGAATCATCTATGTACTAACTGTTTATGACTCATCTCAAGGATAATGCACCGCCACCCCTTCCGCGTTTTCTGAAAAAGTACGAAACAAAAACAGTGAAAACTTGAAGTTCCAAAAAGGTACAACCATACAAGAAAATTTTTAACCAAGTCATTTTAGGCCCATTTATATTTTTCCCAATAACTAGGAAATATCCAAATATTTATGTGACACTGAACTTTTTACAGTTTTCTGATGAAGGTTAACTCTTGGTTTCCCAAAGTGCACCCCTTGGGAAAATCAAAGGGCTTCACATAAGCTTGACTATTGGTGGTGTTTGCTGGTGTGTTTCTTTTTCTTTTAATTGGTATCTGAGGGTTTCCTAAGTTTGTTCCATGATAAGCCAATACGATGACCATCCTGTAACTGCTTTTGGCAACAGCGGTTTGATTGCTCTAGAATTTTGCCCATGGCCATGCGAAAGGTCTTTGATTTTCAGCAAGCATTTTTGGACTTGCTGCTATAATCAATCACCCCCTTCCTCCATTTCAGGAAAAATGAGATGGATTGTGCAATTTGTAGTTCCAAGATGGCAACGACATACAAAAACATGCATGAAATAGCAGTCCATTTAGGCTAATTAATTTTTTTTCCAAATACTACAGAAGTCCGTCCAAAATTCATTCAATGCTGAATTTCCTACCTGCTCTCGTAAGAATGTATGCTTTTCTTTCAAGGTTCTTCTCCTCCCAACATACACCTTGAAGTTTGTGCTTCTGTGAGTGCATGCTCCTTTTTCCTGTTTCTTTTCTCTCTCTTTGTTTTGTTGGGGCTGGGGTGCACTTTAATAATGAGGCCTTCCTATGTAACAACCAATGTAATGACGATGCTGTAACTGATTTGCAGCAGCTGACTGATTATTATTAAGGGCATTGTTCCAAAATTTGACAATAGAATTACGATTCTGTAACTGATTTTGCATTAGCCTACTGATCTTATAAGATTATGTACATAAACCAAACATCAGATTCCAACGATCACATCCAATAAAGCACTTCTTCCATCCCATATGATATCGATGTTTCTCTTTTTACATTTATATAAATGTATTCTGTTGAAAAAAATTTTAAATTAAAATATGGGTTGAGTTTCAGCAGTATCAGTCTCTCTGGTACTAGTGATTATGCAAAGCCTGTTGTGATAGTATATGTTACATTTTTTAATTTGATTGTTGCACCATTGTTATGCTTCATGTCACCTAATCTATAATGGATTTATTCAGCATTTTTGGCTCCTAATAATTTATTGTTGCTACCCTTTTGAGCTGTTACAAACTCAGTCCATTTATTTTTATCTGCGGCATCTTTTCGTAGTCTGATAGAATTGAAATATCTGAACAGGGATATTTCCAAATCCTGTACTCTTGCATCGAGAAATTGCTTGCGTTTTTAAATGTGAGGACCTTTGTTCTACCAGCTGCTGATGATGCAAAGTCGATATGGACAGATAAGTTTGGATTTCAGATAATATCACAAGAGCAGGTAAGTTAATAAGGATTTAATTAGCAAACTGCCCGACAGTTCCCTAAGAAAAGGGAAAACAGAGAACTTTTAACTGGTGTTTCATATTCTGACCTTTCCTCCCATTATCTATCTTCCCTGTATTGCAGCTTGACATTTACAGACAGACCTGTTCGCAAATGGTATCCTTCAAAGGGACGTCTATGTTAGGTAAAGGGGTTCCAAAATGTCGAATTATTACTCAAAGAGGAAGCAGAACCTGATGTTCCCTTGCAGTGATTGGCTTACTGGCTTCATGACATTATTCAAGTTTCTAATTTCTTAAAATTTAAATCTTCAACTAATTCTGAAAGCTGGATTATGTTGCAAGTTAGATATAGAACAGCTAAAAGGAATAGAAAGTACTAAAAAGACTTTTGACAATGCTAAATGATTGAACTGTGTAAATAAGTTGTCGGTTGTATGTTATTGGCTTAAATGTTACCTAGATTTTGATTCTCCGCCCTCTTCCCACCTTAGAATTTGGTTGCATGTAAATAATTCATTTGCTAGATGCATTCTTATATATCAGTCAAGACTGTTTTGTAACGTCTTGTTTCTCATCCTATTACTGCTGAAGCTGCATAAGATATGGATCTTTTCCCTATCTATTTTAATTAGGAGCTTGCTATAGCAATATAGTTCTTTTAGAATGTGTGATGGTTGTGACATTGTATATGTTGAAGCTGTTGTGTCCCCTCTTTCTCGTGGTGCCTTGACCATCAGTATGTATACGATATGGGAAGTGCAATTTGTTATTGTTCCCAGGTGTTTTTAGGTACAAAAACTCAAAAAAAGTACTACAGTGCAATCTGTTGAAGCTGGCGTAGATAACACTAGACAGTATTAAATCCTCAACCTATTGAACACACGATGTAGGCTTGACTAGTAGACTTCTTGGGTCGAGCTTAGGCATTACATCTCTTTCATGTGCATTGAATGTCGTCAATCCAGGCCATGAGCCTTCTTGATTGCCTATAAATTCTGTCCAGTTTTGCGTATGTATACATCTGACTGGATCTTAAACCTTAGGCTCGTTGCAAATCACTCAGAGGTTCTGAACCCTAAGAAATTGCTGCTGCATATGTATGTATCAGGACATTCGGGGTTCTTTATGATGCAAACTAATAGTGTTTCAAAATTTTAATTGTTTTTTCAATGTTGAAAGTATTTTTTTTAATTTATGTTAATTAGTTGTAAAGAATGACCATATATGGATTCATACATTTTTTATCAAAGATAGGGATGGAAAAAGTATGGAGGAGAATTCAAAAAAGACGATGTATCTCCAGACAAATCACAGTGATACAAAATTGTTTTTTAGTAGCGTCAACAGTTCCATTTATTGACGTATTGCATTTCTTATAAGGACACAGCTCCTCAGCCGAAAAGTTGGTGCACAGGCGGTGGCACCGAGAATTTCCGGCGATCGAGTTGCAGTTTATGGTGCGCAAGATATGATGGAGGAAGGCATTATTTTAAAGAGTGCTTCATCCAAGGATCGTGATTAATAATCCATCAATCTTTTAAATACAATATATTAAAAAAGATAGATGAAAAATTCAATAACAATTGCATTACGATTCAATTATCTCACCCGGGCCGGACCCGTTAGTTGGTCAGTTCCCCGGGTTTTCAAACGGACCAGCCAATCAGATCTGATCCCATTTGAAAACCATGATTTTATGATTATAAATTGTAATTTTTTCAACGTTTTAAGATCTTCGAGCTCTAAATTACAATTAGTGTGAAGCAGTGCTAGAGAATTCGATCTTAGCAATTTGTTTATTTACTTGGGGTAATTATTGAGTTATAAGGTTTTATTTAAGTAATCCAATTTCATTTAGAATTTGGTGCTTAAATCTAATAGGTGGCGCCAAAATAGTGCCATTTGTGTAAATTATCCTAACCTTGATGAGCTAAATAAATACATCTCCAAATAACAAAACGAAACTTGTTAGTAAGATATGCATATTAGCAAGAAGTTTACAAATATTACACTATGTAACATATTCAGTCAAGAAGTCAATCCCATCTCAAATTCTATTCAAGTATTTGAACTGATTATATATAAATACATGATCAATTCTTAAAAATAAAGGATGTTTGATAGATTTGCTGAGAATTTCGATGGTGAAGAGAAACAGATTCTTGGTTTTGTTGTTTCTTATTAGTCTGTTTGTATGTTTCAATGGCGTGATAACCAACCATCGTCACAACCACCACCACCACCATTACATCCGTGGCCATCACAACCATCGCCACCCAGCCGTAACTCCGCCAACTCTATCTCCACATCCACCTCCACCAGTAACTCCGCCACCTCCGCCAGCAGTCCATTACAGCCCACGAAATACACCAACAGCAGATCCTAGTGATTGCATGTCAGCTTTGATAAATGTGGATGGTTGCATAGGAGACCTCATATCTTCTTTCTTTACAAATTTTTTTACATTACATGCAAATTGTTGCCACGCCGTTTCAAGACTTTCGGAGAAATGCTTCGAGGAAGCATTTGTCAGCGTCCCCAATTTTCGTCGAAGGGTCATATCTTTCTGCGATCATTATTCACCAACCGTGATCACTTGCAGCATAAGTGATTAATTAGTCAAATAATTTTTCTTATTTATTTATTCTTTTTGCAGTTCTATGATTTAGGTAAGTTGATAATCTTTAGAATTCTCTTGGAAATGGAAACTGCTTGTGATAAGATGGTTTAATTCTTCTATTCAATTTCTTTCTCATTTTTTTCACCCTTTTTTATTTTGTCAAGAGTTCTATATCCTCTTTTTGGTTCACAATTAAATTACTTCTGTTGTATATGATCGAATGTATGTTATCGAGTCGATCTACTAAAGTCTCCGAGTAGCAGCAGTTTGTTCATGCAGTAGCAGAAATTTTTTTTGATATATAAATACCCCTTATTCTTTTCTTCAGTTGTCATTTTCTGATTCATTATGAGTATGACGTGAACTCAATAAACATGTTTAAAAAGTAGAAATACACTAAAATTAATATGAACTTTTCTAGTAGTTATATAATTGTTAATTTCAAATTATTAATCAAGATAATAACACCAAATGGAGCGACGAAAAATTATTCACGCAGTACACTTTAAATTTACTATGATATTAACACTTAGTAGTAATTGGGCTGAACGTATTTTTTTATTTATTTTTCTCTCCAAACTAGACATGTAGTTTACATTTAAGCTAGTGAATGATAAATACAAACTTTTCAGAATGTTCAATTTTCAATGTGCTAAATTTGAAAGACTGGTTCCTATAGAGATTTCCCTCTATCTAATTAGATGTAGCTTGAATTAAAAATGGGGGCAAAGATAAAAGGAATTTAAAGAGAAGTCCGAATATAGCATTAAATTTAATCAAATGTATAGTATTTGAGCAATACAATAGAAATTCCAAATTTTGATTAATTAAACTATATAATAAATATTCAAGAAATACAAAGTTCTGATCATAATTATTTATCAAATTAATTAATAAATATTCAAGAATTACAAAGTTCTGATTTTAAATTTTTTTATTGAATTGTATAACATCTTGAATCAACATTGTGATATTCGAGTAAGATGAACCCCCTTCCTCTACTGCCTCCTTAGCCGTTTCTCCAAGCTTAAGAGCTCTCTTTCTTCTCTCTTCTCCCTCTCCTTCGTCCATAAGCTGTTCAATAGCTCTCTTCACTTTATCTCCTTCGATAAATCCCCCACTTTTCTCTACACCAATTCTCACTCCGATTCTTAATACATGCACGATGAACTTTTCATTATAGAATTGCTCCGCGAACATAGGCCAAGTGATCATTGGCACGCCTGCGCATACTCCTTCCAAAGTCGAATTCCATCCACAATGCGTCAAGAATCCTCCAATCGAAGAATGAGACAATATCAAAACTTGTGGCGCCCAACCTCGGATTACTAGGCCTCTCCCTTTAACCCTTTCTTCAAACTTGTCTTCTGCTAACCATTTCTCTACTTCTGCAGAAGATTCCTGCCCTCTTATGATCCAAATGAAAGGAAAATTCGATGCTTCCAACCCTAAACCAATTTCTTTTAGCTGTTCAAATGAAATGCGACAAAGACTGCCAAAACATGCATAAATCACAGACCTTGGCTTCATTGAATCAAGCCATATCATGGAAGGATGCTCATTAATGGAGGCTTTATTATTACTCAAAGAAACTGGTCCAATGCACCAAAGATTTTTCTTTACTATTTTCTTGTATTCTTCCACATACCATTGCTCCAAATCTTGAAAACTGTTCACCAGAATACCTTGTGCTGAACCCTCAACCTGCAAAATTTTATCTACAAGCCCTTTATAATTATCTGACTTTTCCCTCATCGATTCAGGCAACTGGGATTTGGTGAATTCAATTTTGTGGGGTATATCTGTTATCGAAAAAGATTCTGAATTTGAAACAATGGTATTGTCTTCGATAATTTTCATTATTTTGCGAGAGCAGAAGAGTGTAAAACAAGAAATTGTCTCAAAAATATACCTTGGGATCTTGCATTTTTTAGCAACTTCTTGAGTCCAAGGTAGAGCATTACTGGAAATCATGCAATCAGGTTTTGGTTCTAATTCTCCAATCAATTTTTCGAGTTGGGTGTGCAGTAATTCACAGGCCAGAAAAAACTGATTTACTAATTCAGGAGAAGTGATCGTATCCATGTTTTCACATCCCTCAGGCAGTCCAGCTTCTTGACATGGAAATTTCAAGGAAATCATTTGAATCTTGAGGTTTTCCTCTATGGCATTATCAATTATGGGTTTGTACCTGGCAGCATTGAGGGGTGTTGTTATGATGGAGACGGCGACGCCTCGACGTGCAATTAACTTGGCAATATCTGTTAAGGGAATGATATGGCTTTGGGACATTAGAGGAACCAGGAGGAAATGAAGCTGCTGAATTTCAGAAGCCATTGATGAATTGACTGCTAGAATATTGGATGAGAGTTTTTATCTTTTTTGCAGTCTGGGGATGCAAACTATATAAGGACAATCCAGCACACATGGCAAGGCGTTTAGTATGCAATATTAGAAAGGGATCGGATCTAAACATGGCAAGGCGATCCATGAACTAAGGAAAGTTATTGATGGAGCAAAAATGTAGTAATGTGTGAGATCTTGACCGGTTTTTATGTGCATCTTAATAGGAATTACAAGTAATTTTGTATTGATATTTCTGTTATGTTAACATTTGGCCCGTTTCTAGAAACATTGGCTTGGTAGGGCCGGTTCGCCATGTCGTGACAGGCGGGAGGATTTTTTTTTTAAATTGTGTATAAAACATTGTAGAAGTAAAAGCATGTACGAATGTAAGGAATCATTTAGGGAATCAGGAAAAATGGCAAAATTACGGAATTACAATACATGCCAAAAATTGGGAATCAATTAGGGAATTAAAAGTGATTAAAAAGATTATTTCAAAAAAAAAAAAAAAATTTATTAAAAAGAAAAATTGCAAACTAATTGGACCGTTATTTCTAGAAAGCTACTCCCCCCCCCCCCCCCCCCCCCC